>JAJOOO010015700.1:0-11083 GCA_029582685.1 Solanum piurae | reverse complement strand
ATGTTTTGTGTGAATGTATTGCAAAAAGTTTAACCATGATAAAGTAAAAAACCAAGAATCATTTACCCCACCCCACCCCCACCCCCTCCCCCTCCCCCTCCCCCTCCCCCCACTCCACACACACATCCCAAACTAAAACCTCCTAAAGATAATTATGACATAAAATCAACCTCCCCTTTTGAACCAAGAAAAATTTACATCATTGAAACTCCCTTATTAAATACTCCAGTTCATTACCAGTCACTGTTTAGGAATCTAATAACTTGAAATCTAATTAATCTAAGTTATTAAGAACCATTACTCAACAATTTCCATTAATTAAATCATTAGATTGCTCGGATTCTCCAAAATTGTTGCCACACTCGTATCGGATCCTCCAAAAATGCATTACTTTTGAAGGATCTAACACGCACCCGGCGACATTTTTCGAAGAATCCGATCATCTGAAATAAAGACCATCTATAAGATTCATGAACCAAACCTTAGCAATCCAATCAAGAATCTCATCTCTAGCCCCAATATCCAAATCCCCATTTCTCAATCTTTCAAGGTAATCAACAGCAGGCATATGTTCACATTCTTTTTCAATCATCAAAACTAAACACTCATCACTCTGCAATGGTACACCAGTATAAAACTCCTCCCCATTAAACAACTTCCTGTTTTCTTGACCATTTCGATGAATCCTAGGATACCATATATCTTCCACCACAACTTCCTCCACAAACCCAAATCCGACATCATCGTCCTCATTGCAAAAAATGCTACTGTTGTCTTCAGCACACAAAAGGCTAGAAACTGCACAATCCATACTGGGTGCCATTGAAATACCTCAAAAAACTCTTTTATCTTTCAATCAACAAAAAAAAGATTCGTTCTTTTAACTATATCAACAAAAAAAAAATCAAAATCTGTAGTTTTTAACAAAACATTTTCAAATCTGAACCGATTTTCTTGAAAAAGAATGGATTTTGAAGAAGATAACAAGAAAAAGATGATCTGTGAAGTTGTTGTTTGATTCCTCTGTGTTTTGAGTGACTGATTGTTGACTAGATGTGGATGAAGAAGAGTGATAAGACTGAGATGAGATGAGATATAGCGGCTATGGAGAAGAAAAGGGTGTCTTTTATATTGGATTTTTAGGGCATTTAGAGAGAGAAAGAGAAGGGGAAGGGGGCAACAATGGAAGAAAATGAGAAATGGGGGTGGCGAAAATATAGACAGGAACAAGTGGGGGAAAAAATGTAAAGAGAAATGTATACACATTTATGCCATAAGCATATTTGGAAGACAATATACGCTCTGTATATTGTGTATATATATGTATGTACGCTATATACATCTTTACTCTCTCTTTTATTGTTTTTTTTTTGGTCATCTACTACGCCATATTTATATTATAGTCAAACTAATTACGTACAATATTTATGTCACATAGGATCCACAAAACGAACGCCTTTGATTAAAAAAAATGTTTCACATGTTATATCATATTCTTTAATGGTAAATGTTTTCCTCTTAAAAGTGAGATTAATATATATATATATAAAAGAAAACATTTCTTCTTGCTTGACTAAAAGTTAATACTGCTACTAAAAGGATGACATTGAGATTAATTTAAGAAAGAATTCATGTACAATACACATTGTCAAGGTAAATAATCTTTGTAACATTGCGTCGTTTTTATTTAGTTTGTAATATTTGGATATTTTAAAGTGAACATATATGCTTAGTCATCGCTCGAGTTTTATAAATATATAATAAAAGAAAATTTTTTAATGGAAAAAACGTATGTTAAATACTGGGATAATGGTATAAAAAATACCTCAACTTTGATCGGATTTGCTGTTACGATACTAAACTTTCATGAGGACCTATTACCTCCCTAGACTATTTAATACCGTATTTTAAACATATATATTTGCCATATGAACATAAAAAATAATGCAAAATTATAAATAGTAATGTGTCCACGTAACCACATATATACCTTTAAAATACACTATTAAATAGTTCAGGGGGTTAAAAATACGGTATTAAATAGTCTAGGGAGGTAATAGGTCCTTATGAAAGTTTAGTATCGCAACAGCAAATCCGACCAAAGTTGAAATATTTTTCAGACTCTTATCCCTTAAATACTAGGGCTTTATTGAATACCGGCAATGTATTTTTAAGGACAGTGGTATCACTTCAAATTCTTTTTTCTCCAATTCAACTTTTAAAATTTTGTTTAAAATAAATTTCACCCATTATAGCATATAATATATTTTATATTAAGCTCTTAAAGAATCTTATATAATTATCATATGATAATATGTTAGTGTAAAATATTTTTCACATTAGCGGTATATTATGTATAGAACCATTAAAAATAGTTATTAATTTTACACGGCTTATTATTTTGCAACTTGGTATTGTAATATCTTTCCTTTTTTAAAAAAAAAACCATTAATGTTCATATCAAATAAATTTCATGTGGAAACTAGATACATAATTTTATTTTTTTAAAACTACATACATAATTTGACTTTTACCTTTTATATTAACTTGAATTTTTTTACAATTTAATACTTTCACACTATGAATTTATAATACAATTAAAAGTTTACTAATAAATAAATTATTTAATGTTGAAAAATAGCAAAGATACAGTTATCCTTCTTATTTTGGTAAGGATATTATTGTATCAATGTTTGAATTTTATAATTAAGCAGAAAATGTAATGATTGCATTTGAGGAAATATATTTGATAGCACTAATATAAGAGCAAATATATGGTTCTAAATAGAATTTGCTTGTCTCCTCCTTTTCTCCAATCAAATAAATCAACGTCTTTAATTTTACTACACCTTTTATGTTTTCTTCATTAATAAAACATAATGAGAGAATAACTATATAAGCTTTTTTTTTCCTTTTTTCATGCCAGAAAAATAAAAAAAAATATGTCATATAATTAGCAGTCATAACAAATCAGGATTCATATTAGCAGAGATATAAGAATGTTTGATAATTTAGTATATTTATTTAGGTTTTAACTATCAAAATCAAAATTAAAGGTTATATGATAACTAAAGGTAGTAGATATTCAGTAAAATGAGACAGAAAAAAAAGCCTGAAATTCTAATATCAATCGTGTGATGCACACGATAGAGTTTTTCTTTAAAGTGCATTTGAATTAACTCAAATAGTATATTATTTACTAGTTTATGTTATATTTCATTCAATTTGTTTTATTTGTCATAGTTTCATTTTGTCCTTTTAAAAACATCAACTGAAAAGGTTTCTTCATTTCAAATTAATTAAATTGTCAGACATTTTTTATTTTTCAATTAACTTAATTGTTAAATCTTCAAGATTACTTTTAGAACATTCTTTCAATTTAACCCTTCGTTAGTTAGTATTAGAATTAGTTATTATAATTAATATTTAGTATTTAATCTTAAATTTGACAAGAATAATTAATAAGGGTAAAAATGAAAAGTTATGCCTAATTTATTTCTTAATCTTCTTTTTAAAAGAATGTGAAATACTTCAACAATTCAATTAATTTGAAATAGAGGGGGTCATATGTAATCTATTTTATTGAGTAAGATTAATAACTAATTATATCTTAACTTACTAAAATGTTAATTATTTGTACACACATGACAACTTAAATGGATTGGAGTGAGTATACATTATCAATAAAAAAAGGAAAAGGGTAAAAAATGCTCTTAAACTATGTGAAAGGAACAAAAATGTCATCCGTTTATAGTTTTGCTCAAATATGCCCTTACCGTCAATACTTTGGTTCAAAAATGCCCTTGCAGTCAATACTTTGGTCCAGAAATGCCCCTATAGTTATAAAATGGGTCAAAAATGCCTTTTTCCCGAATAAATATATTATTTTTTCCTTTTTAAACACATCTTCTTCCTAATTAAAATATTATCAAAGAACAACTATTCTTGTTTTCTTTCTTCTAAAATCACTTTAACAAATAAAAATATAGGAAATATTTTTTTTCTTCTTAATCTCATTTTATTAATTAAAATAGAATAACTTCATGTACCCTTTCGATAGATAATATATGTCATATATTTATAAGATCATAGTATATTCATCATTAATTTATATTTATATAACTATAAAAAATAATTATAATAAAATAAGAATATTTTCATTTTTTATTTTTTTCTGAATAGAAGTAAGATAAACATTTGCTAATTTAAAAAAAGCACTATTAGAAAAAGAAAGTGTTAAAAAGAAAATAATAATATATGTATTTAGAAAATGAGCAGTTTTGACCCGTTAAATAACAATAAGGGCATTTTTGGACCAAAGTATTGACGGTAAGGGCATTTTTGGACCAAACTACAAACGGATGGCATTTTTGTTCCTTTCACATAATTTAAGGGCATTTTTGAACCAAAGTATTGACGCTAAAGGCATTTTTAAGCCAAATTATAAACGAAAGACATTTCTGTTCCTTTCACATAATTTAAGGACATTTTTGACCCTTTTCTCATAAAAAAATAAATACACCATTTAGTAATCATTCTCTGTTATAACTTATAACAAATAATAATCTATCTTATATTCAGAATCACAAATCTTGTATTTATATAGAATCATTTATAACATGTCCATATTTATTTTATATTCATAATTATAAATTCTATATTTTAAATAGACTAATATGTAACCTATCTTATTTTCGTAATTAAGTACAATTTTTAACATGTAGATATCCATTGACGGTATCTTAAAATGGAAAATGGCATAATTTAAGAAGGAGTTGGTAAATTTGTAACAAGTAAGGGGTAATATAGTAAATGGAAAATGTAGAAAAGGACCGATTGGCTGTAAAATTTGTCTTGTTGCTGGGGTATTGCCACGTGGAATTAAAAGTGTAGTGGGCTGGCAAATGGTTATGTACCGTTTCATTATGATATGTGGCAGTACTAATTTTCACACCTTTTCTTTGGATTTTATATCTATTTTTTACTTTAAAAACAAATTTATTTCCCCTAATATACGCTCTATTTTATTTTATTTTATCTTTATGAAATAGAGGTCTATTTTAATTGTCCGAAATATCAATTTCCTCCCTAACTTCTCATTCAACAAACGAAAATAGTCCACCATTGCAGGTTACTTTCTCCATTTTAATTTGTCTGTCTTATTTTTAAAAAAAAATATTTTTTTTTCTTTTGATAATTCCTAATTTTAATTTTTTATGTAATATGTTTAAAATTAAAGATTTTTAAAAAATGATGATGCATTTGACATATTTTTTAATTAATTTAAGATGTTTTAAAAAAATATTTTTTTACAACGAATTAAAATAAAATAAAAAAATTAAAGCAAACACAATATAACTTATCCACTCTATTAATGAAATGAGCTATGCCATTTTTTTATTGGGTGGGTGGGTGGGAGGGGTGGTCAGAAATATCCTTTTTCTTCTCCTAAGTTTTCAATCAACAAACAAATAAATCCATTCAAATGATTATCATTATTATTATTATTAGTACATGGTATAAGTCTATAAGACTTCTTTTTAGTATTCGAAGCTATATGAAAATAAAATTAGCATATGCGCGTGCATTATCCTATCTTTTTTTTTTTTAAGTTACTCACTCGATATACAGTAATTTTATTGAGATTTGACTAAATTTAAATTCATGTATGACAATTGAAATTATTTGTTAGATAGATCGGACGAATGATTATGCTTAATGATTTAACTTATTAGATATCAACTTTTATATATACTAACCGCTAATCAACTAATAATATATCGAGAAATTTGGTATTGAATTACTAGTAATTATTGAATGGTGTATTAATTCAACCATTTCATACTCCCTTGACCCTTATCTCACTTTCACACACTAATATATTAATTTTTCATCAAACAAAATAATGTTGGTAGCTCTACTTAAATGGTGATTCCGTAATTATAAATCACATTGAAAAATAGATGAGAGCCACATTTTTTAGGGTGAAAGCATTTATTTAACAAATATTCACATGTACATCAATTTATTATGTCAACACTAATAAGGCTTTAGGGTTAATAATATGTAATTTATATACTTATCGGTTAACAATTAACGCAATAAGAAAATTGAGTATCTCACTCCCATATCAATAAATCATTAATTATAAAATTTTAATATGTGCATTAATCGTTAATTCAATAACCTAATATACATAAGTCAGTTTGCAGGTGACTTATTATGTTTCAATTTTGAATTACAATAATAACATTGTTAATTAATGGGGCGACACTCACAACAAAGAAAATTTTATTTTCAAAATTTGAACCCAAAATCTCTAATTAAGAATAAAAAAAATTTCAATCATCTCATCATAGCCCACATTCATTATTAGACAAATATAATTTCAGTTGACAAAATAATTATGTCTGCCAGAATTAGATTAGATAGTCTCACACTAATTGTAGTGACATTTCCATGAGTTAATTCTCATGTCTCAACCACTAAGTCATTCATTAAGATACATGACATAAATTTTGGGAGAAAGATCTATTGGTTTTTGTAGTGTTAAAATTTTTAATTCTAATTTTAGCAAGTGATTATTGATTCCTATAAATTAATTATGGTATTTTACTTGATGAAATATACAAAATAAAATTATAATGACAAAATAAATGAAATTAAATAATAATTTGTTATGTTTATTATGATTTGTTGTACATATAGCATCATTTTACTGTACATAGCCGAAAAAACAAAAACCATACAGCGCATAATGAAGAATATTAGGAAGAAAATAATTATACCGTCAAACCTCTTTATAAATAGTTTTTAACTATTATATCGATTGATGGTATACACCTATAACAATATTTGACTGTCTTTGAAGTAAAAAATATCATTTTTTTTGTTCTATTTAATATTGTTAAAAGATAAAAATATAGTTTTGTGCAAGAAAATAGACTTGGGCAATTTTTATTTGTTTATGTAGGTGTTTCATCATTATTTGGCACATCTAATTATATTAGTAAAAGTCTTAATTTGTTCCTCTTATAAAGTTTTTTTGCACAAAGTGTCTGTCAATTCTAATGAATTTGATGAGGTCCAACTACCTCACTCACAAAACACAATATTTATTGGCTCACAATGTGTGAAAATGCCTTTGTACTATATATGTAAATAAAAAAGTAACAAGAAAAAGATATATTGTATCTCTAAATTATCCTTTTTCTCTATTTGTTAATTTTTCTTCTGAGAAATAAATAGTCAAGATTGTCCTACACTTATTTTTGTTTGGTAGGATAAGCTTTAACTTCTTTCTACAATTAGTATAGTATTTTTCTTCTTTATTTTCTATTCACGAAGTGCATGTCTTTAAATATAAAAAATAAAAATAGCTTTCCTTATGTTCTCCAATTCTATTTTGTTTAATTATTTTCTTTAAATAATATTTGAAAACAATCCCTTTATCCGATAAAAAATAGAGTAAGATATATATATGCATATTATATTCTCCTCATACCTCACTCGTATGATTACTTTGAAAAATACGTTATCGTTCTAATTTTCTTTTGCTTGTAGGATTTTTTTTTTATGTGTATTAAGATTTTAGTATGATTATTGAGTAATGGTACATCACAATTCACACCTAACTATATTTTTTAATTATATATTAAAAGAACATATTTGCAAGAAGAAGAAAAATTGGATCTTTTTTTAAAAAATATTATTGATTTGACAATAGACAGCCACACATTTTTTGAAAACGAACCAACAATATGTGCTCAAAAGGAATCCAATCGACAATTGAGGCACATCAACCTACTATAAAAGGGAATCCAATAAACTTCAAATACAAATATTGCTCACTATAATATAAATAGATCATACTTAGGGAGTTAGGGTATAGCTAACTCTTCTACCCGCTCGACAGAATTTAATAACATTATGATTCAGAACTCGTAAACTAAATATCATAACTCAACTGTTAATTATACATTATCTAATTTTTATCTTGTATTGATCGTTGGACGTAATAATTATACTCAATTAAACTATATCGATTCTATATTAAAATTTCTAATGAAAACAAATTATCAATGAAATAATAATAGAATGTGAATATGTTTACGAAACAAACAAAAATAAGAATAATTTTTTTTATAAGATTCCATGAGATAATGGCTAGTCGTGTAAATCGTGTATGTTTTGCAAATGCATCGATCTATTCGAAAAGATGTAGAAAATGTAATATTCTAGTAATTTATAATGTTGGACTATTAAAGGAAATATCTTTACACTGACCAAAGTTATCACTAAAAGAAATAACCTTTTGCTTTTTGTTGCTTTTGGGAGCGTTACCTAATGACCCTATTAAATAATTCACACTCAGCCGTGTTTGATATTTACATTAAAATTTGATTAAATTTGAATTTATGTCGAAAACTTTTATAATGAGGATAAAATATTCTCTAACAAAAATAAATTTGTATCTAAGGAGATTCGTAGATGAGAACTCTAATTACTTGCCACTCCACTACAATACAGGTTGGTAATTACTTACTAGTACTATCATTCATACACTACTTTATTTTTCCATATTCAGCAAAGGTGATTAGGACAGTTAAAAATTGTGATTAAGCAAACAATCTAGATGATTATCAGTCACCTCAATTATAACTCACATTTTGCTTGTTATCTTGACTAGCTTAGCCATCTTTTCATTGTTAACTACTTTATTTACGTGTCTCAAATTGTCTATCATGATATTATAAATATTTTTTAAAACATAAGTAAAGATAAAATAGTAAAATTTATTCCAAAGTATATTTTTATTATAACCTATCTTATTTAACGTAAATAAATGCTTGAACGTCTGGTGAGGTGAAATCCTTTTTATGCCCTTTTAAATGACTATACTATTTTTAAATTAGGCTTATTAGAAATTGTTTTTTGATTTTTGTCTTAGATCGTTTAAGATGTAGACAAAAATGTTTGAATATTTATTTTTTATTACTATATAAAAGAAATGACACCACTTAAAGATCGACACTTCACAATTCACCAATCAAAGGGGTCTTTCTGTTTGTATAGATAAAATTATTCTATAAAAATATAATTTGTGTAAGTTTAGATTAATGCATAATTCATTTCAAATCATAAAAAAATGTGTTAATAAATAGTTTAAATTTAGACATTTTCTTATAATATATGTTATATAATCATAATAATAATACTAAATCACTAAATATTAAATAATTATGAAAGAATAAATAAAATAATTAAAAACAGTAAGAATTATGTAAGTTCAATATAATTATGATCCGTATTTTAATCCATTTCAGCATAAATAACCTTTTCCTGCTATAATTCAATCCAATCCGTCTATTATTTGACACCTCTACTTTCTTTTTAGGAGCCGACGGATTAAACCCATTATACCTTAATTTTGCAATTATTTTTAATTATTAGTCAATAAATAGTCTACTATTTTTGAAAGAATAGTTTAATTTAGGGATCGAACCGGCAGGCTTGAAATAAAGGCCAAATAAACCAGTTGGTCAAAGCAATACATTCATGTTTAAATACTTAATTAAAGTTGTACTGTAATAATCTATTTTAGCTCGAATGTTAAATTATTTGTACTATTATTTATAATAAAACAATTATTGATTCATTTAAAAAATGAAAAAGTTATCAAGAAAAATATAGTAATATACTTGTATTGCATTACATTAATATGATCTAAATAGGTTATATATATAGTTTTTTTCTTTTAAGTAAAATATCGCTACACTGATGTGATCTTTCTTCACTTTTTACATAAAATATCACTTACAAAAAAATTTATGTACATGTAACGCGCTCATAAATTACCTCACCAATATATATCATTTTAACTGTAAGATAAAGCTACACACTATATTATGTTTGATAGATGAGATAAAGTGAGACGATATCTTAGAATTAATCTTGAAATAAAATTTATAATGTTATTTAGTTAATGGTCTAGAAATAAATTTATTTTGTCAATCAAACACGATATTATTTTCAGCTTAAACTTAATTCTGATTTCTGAGTATCTAATCTTATCTTATCAAACTTGAAATTATTTTATCCACCTCTCAAATGAAATAAATTAACTAAAAATTATATTTATGAAATAATTTTATCTGTAAACCAAACGAACCCATATTCGTTTAGGAGACCTAAACTCGTTATTCAATTGATGCTTTCACTATGTAATATAGTCCACGATTAATTGAACTTTGGGTGGGAAAAGGACATAGGGCAATAACGGTGGTCATATGCCTAAGTTGAATTCTATTTTTTTAATCTAATATTTGCTATTGGTATTAAAGTTTGATTGATTCAAATTTACAGATAGGGGTCTAATGTCCCAACTGACGATAATGTTATCTTTCAAGTATTATTTTTTTTACACAAATCTCAAATTAGAAATCTTTAATTAAAAAAAAATAAGTCTATTCACGACATTACATCCGTCATTCTAAGTTTACCTTTTTATTTCTATAACAAACAAATCAGTTTAGACCAATTAAATTATTAACTTATCAACCAGACACTTTACTATTTAATGTAATCATCTCTTAATAAAATGTTCAAACACTTTTATACGACCAAAATATTATCATTTCCCCCTTCTATTTTTTCTTGGGAGTCACAAATAACAATATTGTTGACCCAAAAAGAAAAAATATAAATTCCACCCCTCTTAAAAGTCGTAATGATATAATAATTCAACGGTACGAAGGACATATATTTTGTTGAAGATAAAATTTATTTTAACCTCTGATTCTTGATGCTTTGTTTATCAACAAGTTAGCTCAAGCATATGCCTAAAACAGACTTGTAAAAAGGGGCTTTTTAAGACACAAGTTTCTAATCCTTTTTCCTCAAATTCTACTTTGGAATATTATTTCACCTTTTCATATTTGACCCTTTTTTTTTGTTTCAGTTTATAATATATACCTTGTCAATATAAATAATTTTTATACTATCAACTTGTCGAAAAGACATCTACATATATGGATCTTTATACTAATATGTGCAGTGGAAGTGTTTTCTTCCTTAATTAGAG
>JAJOOO010015697.1:0-16093 GCA_029582685.1 Solanum piurae | reverse complement strand
GACCAATGCAAATGACATTTTCATACAAAAAATGAGGAGATGACCTTCTTAAAATCAATGCACAATTCACAACAATATAACCGTGATACAACATCAACTATTAAACAATAAGCCTTTCAAATCATTCTCAAACATCACACACTGACAATTAATCACATTACCTTTTTATTACCATTTTTCCATCATTAGAATTATTCAACATGGACAAGTCAACCCATCACCAATTCCCATTACTCCCAAACATATACCACAAGGAAATACACGAATTCAATACACTTAATAAGGGTTTAGAAATCCACTTGCCTCAATTAATCAAGAATTCACTCTGGAACTTGAGTCTTCCCCTTTCGTTGAACTTCCAACTCAAAGCAATCTATTCAAATAAATGACGACAATAAGATTCCAAAACTAACAACACTCATATTACTATGTGTTTAGCTTTGACCCAAAAATTCACCCAAGTTTATAATCAAGTTCTTAAGCTCGATGTCCATTAACATGTCAACTCTCATAATTCTCAAATTCAAGTCTAGGATTAAGTCATAATTTCTCCAAACACTACAACCCTAATAGCTTTCATATAATATAATACACATAATATTTACTTACATGTATCAATAGGTTAAGATAGGAGCCATAATGTGACAACCACGAAAAATCCAATTGGAAAATCGATACAAGAACAAAAAACCTGATAACCTCTAGTAATGAAATTATATTTTAATTCGTTGTCACATTATGCTCCTAACCTTCTTTATGATTATTATCATTGTCAACTAAATCTTAGACCCATATTTCTCCAATTTCAATAACGTTGTACATTATTCCAATTTCCACTTCTTCTTGATCCTAACCCACTTTCTTGTTTTTCTTTTTCTATTACAATCAACTATTATAAAAACAATAATAATAATAATAATAAAATAATGATAACATGACATCTATGAATATACACCAACACATTGATTAAGGCATAATTAATGTTTACCTGTGGGAGGTTCGTCGCTCATATGCTTGTTCCGACTGCCGAGGTTATGTTGTGCTTCTTTGGAGATTTCTTTTCTTTTTAAAATTTAAAGGATGATCTAAAATAATATAGGGTATTAACTTAAATTATATTTTATATGAACTTGGCCCATTTATTTTTTTCCTTTATTATTAATAGTAAAAATAATTATTTATTAAATTTAAAAATTATATCACTCATTCTCACAAGTCGTAAATCATTTATAAAAACTATTAAAAGGGGTTAACTCAGAAAAATGGGTAAAATTCATAAAACGACTAAGAGGGTCGTTACATTATCCACCAGTAAAAACACATGTTCATTCTCGAACATAAAGAAGAAGAAGGAAGAATAACCAACACGACCAAAAGCCTGAGGTATGATTTTCAAAGTCGTGTTCATATCTCCAAGTGATGAACTCATCTTTAGGACCATTCCATCAAAGATAAACTACCAAGAGTTGAAATTTTGAATCACGCTTTGGAAGATCTATAAATCAAGAGTGATTATCAAGCCACAGGCTAACCCATAAACCCAATCTAAACCGAAATACACTGGACCATAACACAACCATCAGGACAAATCTTTTCTCACATAACCATGATAAAATTCTGAATAAATATTGGTTTCAACTAGAAGTAAACTTTAATCAACCACCACAAACTCATAATGTACAAACCATCACATATATTATCAAGATTTTCTTTTAACAACATAATCTTTTCACGAGCTTAAGTTAAAAAAAATCCGATCTTTAGACATCGTGTACTCATCGAGGGAGAATTAAACTTATCTAACCCAAAGAAGAACAATATCAAGTAAACACCCAACAAGGGATACACTTCAAAATGCAGAACCTCTAACAATACTCTTAGACAATTGTAATTCTTCATAGTAGCTCTTATATAAGTTCTCATAACCAAGGATGTGCATGTAGAACTACTGGTATACTTCAACTATCCCAAACAACACCAAATCTATCATAACAAAAATGACCAACTCTACTCAAGAATGTCACCCTACTAATAGGACAATCACACGATCGGTACACCCGATCCACCACTAGAAATTCACCCATAGATATGAAAACACCTGTGGGTATAGGTAGCGAATCACACTCCAAACCATATACAAAACGATGTTGATGGTCATATAAGAATATACAGAACCAAAGTCGAATTACACTAGATACTTCTTTCATAGTGCCCATATAAAAAAAATTCATTCATATGACTCTATCTCTTTAATTTTCTAGCTACCCACAATCACCAATCTAGTCCCGATTATAATTGCTCACATACTTGTTTTATCGAACCACATATACTCTTCACAGTACTTCACTAAGGTCAACACTCTTAGTACTAACAGAACATCATAGCCACATTAACCATTTACCTTACTCTCAAATCGTCACTAGTATTAAAGTCTTCTTAGCAACACATTATCGCTTCCAAAAAATTTGAACTATGGCTCCCACTTTGTCCATTTAAGCATTACATGACAGATATAAGTCACACTTAAGACTGAGCGCAATAATTTCAAATCTAAAATACCTTTCCATCGAGGTACAATAATTGAATCACACCCAATATCAACTTCACACGAACTTTCACATACCATTTTTCAACTACCATTCATACTATCATGTACCTCATGCCAATACTCAAAGAAATCCTTGGTCACTCCAATAATTCTATATACTATAAGCTCATAACCTCTACTCACCATCAAATGCATATGTAACACATCATAACAGTCTAGTATCGTCCCATCAACAAAGTAGTTTCAATCCCCTCGAAATTCTCATTAATCATGTAAAACTGTATGTCCACATTGTTGAACATCAATAAGTTACCTATCATAATTTGAACAATATAGCTCGACATAACCACATATAATCTTCCACACATCATTCCTTGTCACCCAAACAAAACTCAATCTTTAGAAAAGTTGATGATAATTCCTAGTAAGTCTGTACCGAACTAGTCCACATCTCACAGTCATATTTAAACTCACATGCAAAAATCAATAAATCCTTTAACTACAAACCAAGGGCTTATACGAGAGGTCTTGTTCCTTCACTTTTCTTAAATTCTTCTCATGACACAAAATTCTAAATATCTTGAACCTTTCAATACACCAGACTCTTGTTCCTTTTGTTGACTCGCTCACCAATCATATTCTTTGGCCAACAACGTCTGACATTTCTTACCTCATCCTCAAAATAAAAACTATAGATGAAACCCTTTCGTAAGTCCTTCGAAAATCAAAATAACACACTTTATGACTCAAAACATATACAAGTTCTTCCAAATGCTCAATATTCAATGCGATCGATCATTTCTTACCTTACCAATCCACACCTTGACAAAACATATTATCACGAACATAAACTCACCATTAAAAACTTGATTTTTTTTATCCCAACCATGTAACACAATCCCCTTATCTATCAACATTGGCTCATACCTTGATTTTTTTTTTATGAATTCACGTATCTTAGCTTATCAGTGATCCCCACTCCATCGACCTTATCATATCTTTCGCTAAAAATTCAAATGTACTCATTACCAAACTCAAAACCACAAAAAAAACTTATCATCACACTCGAGTTGAACGTCTGTACACTCCTTTCTCAAATTTTATCCAATAGTTTTTTTAACCAATATGATTAACCCGTGACATTGTTATCATAAGTAGAGCAAAATAGATGAAATCACGTGTCTCTGAACTCAAATTTCTAGTATCTGAAGATACATATTTTGTCCTTGCACTCAAAGTAAATATATGTATTCTCGATCGCCTCTTCCCCAAGACTAAATTACATTACACTAATTCTTTTCATTTATGACTCTAGCACCTTTCAATTTTATTTAAGCGACATCCCAACTCCTCATAAAACTTTCTATACAACCACATTACTCACAAAATAGTAGCAAACAACAACCTTAGATACTTGTAAGATATCATTACAATACAAAATCCTTTTAACCAACAAACCTTATCATGTAGTTGCATTCTAATCATAATTCATCACGAACTCTTATTACCATCAAGCTCAGTTAACCCTTTCCATCACCACGAAGTCAACCTTGTCATCGATGACACCTCAAACTCAGCTATACCAAGTAAATAAAAAATACTAACCCAATTTTAAATGCACTTTCTTACTAAATTTTCAATTGACTTCACAAAAGTATATTTCCTGGGACTTTCTTTACCTATAAGTTTGTCATTCCGGTGTCAATCCACTCCTTTGGAGCTGATATTGTAAGCACCAGTCTTCATTTAAAATCCTCGAGATATAATTTACAACCATAAATGCATTAATACTGTACCAAAGATCCATCTCCCAAAGCTTTCTTAAAAACATTGTTTAACCCAAGCGTTTGTTGTAAAAAAGCTAGTCGGTTTCTTAAATATGAATGCAACATCAAATCTTATTATATGAACATGTGATACAATTAATAACTCATTAAGTAGTTAGCATTCACGCTTACAATTGACGTATCCATTTCCATATAACACTAGTACCACCTCGTGAAAGTTCGTTAGATCCACCACTAGAATACATCATACCCCTCGACAAGATTGTACTCAAATAACCTACATATTTCTGCCCATTAAGTAACTATAGTACAGTACCAAATCTGTTTGACCTCTCATAAAAAATGATATGCATTTCTTTGTAAATCAAGCCGATAGCAGGAGTAACACACTCCATAAATCTAACCAAGTAAGAATCGGTACCATTGTAGTAGTCGTATCATGACTCTTTTTTATATACACTCAATTTATGAAATCGTAGTAGATATTATGACCTCAACTGGTGTAACATCATTCTCATCATTCGCTAAGCAACCCATTCATGTTATGATAACCTTACTAATTATAGTTTCCAAAGATACATGTCTATTACCTAGCCATCCCTTTAATTATTCCACTTCCAATTATCGAACCACTCTAGATATTGCCCATACAACAAAAGTACTACTCTCGATGTTACGGTAACTAACCTACAAAAAATAACATGTTTATGAAGTCCCTCAAACCATTGTTCAACCTTAACATTCGAATATCTTCAAAATGTATCATCGAACCATAACCTAACGCAATTTCCTTAAATAACTGAACATTCTAAATCTGATCACACATCCTTTCAGTAAGTCTATCACTTTTACCTTAATATCAGCTCTAACCTTCAAGCCATACACAATACACCAACTTCTAACTTAAGGAACCACACATGACTCATCACAATAAGAGAGAGGGGATGGAATGAAGCGATAAGAATTAGAACGAACAAAGAATGCACGATAGAGATTCAAGAAGTGAAGATTTTTCTTAAAAGTCACTATAGCCTCTCGAAGATAAGTACTGACGTCTCTGTATCGATCCTCGAGACTCTACTTAGACTCAGCTCTGATACCATTTTGTCACGACTCAAAAATGGACGTGATGACACTCATCATATCCTACCAAGACAAGTCAACCTAAAACTCAACCATTACAATAAATTGCGGAAATTTCATAATCAACTCAAAAATACCCCCAAAATCTGGTTTTCACGTGTACAAGCCTCTAAAGTATTACAATTGATTCCAAAGAAAAACACAAGTCTCCAACGAACTTGTTTCTAGAATAGAGCAAGATCATAAATAGGAGTAAAAATGTATGCTAAGATGACCAACATCTACCTCACAAATCCCCAAGATATCTCGGAAAATAAGAGAATGGAAAATATCACAAAATATAGGCTCGCAACCTACAAAAAATTGTAGAAGCAAGGGGTGAGTACCAAACCACACGGTACTCAGCAAGTAAACTTTTAAACACGAGCTAAGGGGATAGAATACGGGTACTCCTTCCACCCAACCGAACCTCCACAACTACAACCTGCATAAAACCAGCCCAACCTAATAGTTCACAATTTACTAGCACATATCTTAACAACAACATTCTAACAATCACATATTCTCAACAACAAGCTCAATATTCATCAATCACAACCTCAACAACTACAACTTTCATAAAACCATCCCAACCTAACAGTTCATAATTCACATAGCACACAACTCAACAACAAAACTCTATCAATTACATATCCTCAACAACAAGCTCAATATTCATCAATCAAAGTTCCACAGAAAGGCACTCGCAAGATCAGCAAAACACAATATCAAGCTCACTAATGATAAATATGTGCAATGCAATGGAATGCAATGTCAAGTATAGTGATGCATGTCTGACCTAGTGATACACACCAGCTGTTTGTCAGTACGGGACCCATGCAGGACATATCTGTCCATGCATCCATAGCGGTGTGCGTTACGACCCTCGATATATAGTATCCATCACGGCGCGCGATAAGTCCCTCAAAATATAGTATCTATTGCGGCACGCGATACGTCCCTCAAAATATAGTATCCATCGCAGCGTGCGATACGTCCCTCGAAATGGTAAATCCTTTTATCACATAACAATTATCACAACCATGTCTCAGGACCAATGCAAATGACATGTTCACAAAAAAAAAATGCGGAGATGACCATTTTAATATCAATGCACAATTCACAACAATACAACCGTGATACAACATCAACAATTAAACAAGAAGCCTTTCTAATCATTCTCAAACATCACACACCGACAATTAATCACATTAACTTTTTACTACCATTTTTCCATCATTAGAATTATTCAACATGGACAAGTCAACCCATCACCAATTCCCATTACTCCCAAACATATACCACAAGGAAATACACGAATTCCATACACTTAACAAGGGTTTAGAAATCCACTTGCCTCAATCAATCAAGAATTCACTTTGGAACTTGAGCGTTCCCCTTTCGTTGAACTTCCAACTCAAAGCAATATATTCAAATAAATGACCACAATAAGATTCCAAAACTAACAACACTCATATTACTATGTGTTTAGCTTTGACCCAAAAATTCACCCAAGTTTATAATCAAGTTCTTAAGCTCGATGTCCATTAACATGTCAACTCTCATATTTCTCAAATTCAAGCCTAGAGTTAAGTCATAATTTCTCTAAACACTACAACCCTAATAGCTTTCATATAATATAATACACATAATATTTACTTACATGTATCAATAGTTTAAGATATGAGCCATAATGTGACAACCACGAAAAATCCAATTGGAAAATCGATACAAGAACAAAAAACCTGATAACCTCTAGTAATGAAATTATATTTTAATTCTTAATCACATTCATCCTCCTAACCTTCTTTATGATTAATATCATTGTCAACTAAATCTTAGACCCACATTTCTCCATTTTCAATAACGTTGTAGAGTATTCCAATTTCCACTTCTTCTTGATCCAAACCCACTTTCTTATTTTTCTTTTTCTATTACAATCAACTATAATAATAATAATAATAATAATAAAAATAATAATAATAAAAAATAAAAAAAATAAAAAAAAATAATAAAAAAATAAAATAATAAAATAATGATAACATGACATCTATGAATATACACCAACACATTGATGAAGGCATAATTAATATTTACCTGCGGGAGGTTCGTCGCTCATATGCTTGTGCCGACTGCTGAGGTTATGTTGTGCTTCTTTGGAGATTTCTTTTCTTTTTAAAATTAAAAGGATGATCTAAAATAATATAGGGTATTAACTTAAATTATATTATATATGGACTTGGCCCATTTACTTTTTTTCCTTTATTATTAACAATAAAAATAATCATTTATTAAATTTAAAAATCATATCACTCATTCTTACAAGTCATAAATCATTTATAAAAATTATTAAAAGGGTTAACTCAGAAAATGGGTAAAATTCATAAAACGACTAAAAGGGTCGTTACATTATCCACGAGTAAAACACATGTTCGTCCTCGAACATAAAGAAGAAGAAGGAAGAATAACCAACAAGACCAAAAGCCTGAGGTATGATTTTCAAAGTCGTGTTCATCTCTCCAAGAAATGAACTCATCTTTAGGACGATTCCATCAAAGATCAACTACCAAGAATTGAAATTTTGAATCAAGCTTTGGAAGATCTATAAATAAATAGTGATTATCAAGTCACAGGCTAACCCATAAACCCAATCTAAACCGAAACACACTGGACCATAACACAACTATCAAGACAAATCTTTTCTCACATAACCATGAAATTTTTTTGAATCAATACTGGCTACAACCAGAAGTAAACTTTAATCAACCATCACACATTCATAATGCACAAACCATCACAGATATTATTAAGATTTCCTTTTCACAACACAATCTTTTCACGAGCTTAAGTTAAAAAAATTCTGATCTTTAGACATCGTGTACTCATCAAGGGAGAATCAAACTTATCTAACTCAAAGAAGAACAATATCAAGTAAACACCCGACAAGGGATACACTTCAAAATGCAGAACCTCTAACAATACTCTTAGACAATTGTAACTCTTCATAGTAGCTCTTATATAAGTTCTCATAACCAAAGATGTGCATGTAGAACTACTGGTATACTTTAACTATCCAAAACAACACCAAATCTATCATAACAAAAATGACCAACACTACTCAAGAGTGTCACCCTACTAATAGGACAAGCACAAGATCGGTACATTCGATCCACCATTAGAAATTCACCCATAGATATGAAAACACGGGTGGGTATAGATAGCGAATCACACTCCAAACCATATCCAAAACGAAGTTGATGGTCATATAAGGATATACAGAATCAAAGTCGAATAACACTAGATACTTCTTCTATAGTGCCCATATCAAACATTTTCACATATGACTCTATCTCTTTAATTTTCTAGCTACCCACAATCACCAATCTAGTCCCGATTATAATTGCTCACATACTTATTTTATCGAACCACATATGCTCTTCACAGTACTTCACTAAGGTCAACACTATTAATACTAACAGAACATCATAGCCACATCAATCATTTACCTTACTCTCAAATCGTCACTAGTATTAAAGTCTTCTTAGCAACACATTATTGCCTCCAATTTTTTTGAACTATGGCTCCCTCTCATTTCGTTTAAGCATTACATGACATATATGAGTCACACTTAAGACTGAGAGCATTAATTTCAAATCTAAAATACTTTTCCATCGAGGTACAATAATTGAATCACACCCAATATCAACTTCACATGAACTTTCATATACCATTTTTCAACTACCATTCATACCATCATGTACATCAAGCCAAAACTCAAATAAATCCTTGGTCACTCCAATAATTCTATATACTATAAGCTCATAACCTCTACTCACCATCAAATGCATATGTAACACATCATAATAGTCTAGCATCGTCCCATCAACAAAGTAGTTTCAATCCCCTCGAAATCCTCTTTAATCATGTAAAAATGTATGTCCACATTATTGAACATCAATAAGTTACCTATCACAATTTGCACAATCTAGCTCGAAATAACCACATATAATCTTCCACACATCATTGTTTGTCACCCAAACAAAACTCAATCTTTAGAAAAGTTGATGATAATTCCTAGTAAGTCTGTACCGAACTAGTTCACATCTCACAGTCATATTTAAACTCATAGGCAAAAATCAATAAATCCTTCAACTACAAACCAAGGGCTTATACGAGAGGTCTTGTTCCTTCACTTTTCTAAAATTCTTCCCATGACACAAAATTCTAAATATCTTGAACCCTTCAATACACCAGACTCTTGTTCCTTTTGTTGACTCGCTCACCAATCATATTCTTTGGCCAACAACGCCTGACATTTTTTACCTTATCCTCAAAATAAAAACTTTAGATGAAACCCTTTCTTAAGTCCTTCGAAAATCAAAATAACACACTTTATGACTCAAAACATATACAAGTTCTTCCAAATGCTCAATATTCAATGCGATCGATCATTTCTTACCTTACCAATCCACACCTTGACAAAACATATTATCACGAACATAAACTCACCATAAAAAAACTTGATTTTTTTTATCCCAACCATCTAACACAATCCCCTTATCTATCAACATGAGCTCATACCTTGATTTGTTTTATGAATTCACGTATCTTAGCTTATCAGTGATCCCCACTCCATCGACCTTATCATATCTTTCGCTAAAAGTTCAACCGTACTCATTACCAAACTCAAAACCACAAAAAAAAATGTATCATCATACTCGAGTTGAACGTCTGTACACTCCTTTTTTAAATTTTATCCAATAGTGTTTTTTAACCAATATGATTAACCTGTGACACTGTTATCATAAGTAGAGAAAAATAGATGAAACCACGCGTCTCTAAACTCAATTTTATACTATATGAAGATACATATTTTGTCCTTGCACTCAAAGTAGATATCTTTATTCTCGATCGCCTCTTTCCCAAGACTAAACTACATTACACTAATTCTTTTCATTTATGACTCTAGCTCCTTTCAATTTTATTTAAGCGACATCCCAACTCCTCATAAAACTTTCTATACAACCACATTACTCACAAAATAGTAGCAAACCACAACCTTAAATACTTGTAAGATATCATTACAATACAAAATCCTTTTAACCAACAAACCTTATCATATAGTTGCATTCCAATCATAATTCATCACGAACTCTTATTACCATCATGCTCAGTTAACCCTTTCCATCACCACGAAGTCAACCTTTTCATCGATCACACCTCAAACTCAACTATACCAATCAAATTCAAAATACTAACCCAATTTTACATGCACTTTCTTACTAAATTTTCAATTGACTTCACACAAGTATATTTCCTGGCGGTGTCAAACCACTCCTTTGGAACTTATAATGTAATCATCAGTCTTCATTTAAAATCCTTGATATACAATTTACAACCCTAAATGCATTAATAGTGTACCAAAGATCCACCTCTAACAGCTTTCTTAAAAACAATGTTTAATCCAAGCGTTTGTAGTAAAAAACCTAGTTGGTTTCTCAATTATGAATGCAACATCAAATATTATTATATGAACATGTGATACAATTGATAACTCATTAAGTAGTTAGTATTCACGCTTACAATTGACGTATCCATTTTCATATAACACTAGTACCACCTCGTGAAAGTTCGTTAGATCCACCACCAGAATATTTCATACCCCTTGACAAGATTGTACCCAAATAACCTACATATTTCTTCCCATTAAGTAACTACAATACACTACCAAATCTGTTTGACCTCTTATCCAAAATGATATGCATTTCTTTATAAATCGAGCCGTTAGCAGGAGTAACACACTCTATAAATCTAACCAAGTAAGAATCGATACCATTGTAGTAGTCGTATCCTGGCCCTTTTTTATATACACTCAATTTATGAAATCGTAGTAGATATTATGACCTCAACTGGTGTAACATCACTCTCATCATTCGCTAAGCAACCCATTCATGTTATGATAACTTTACTAATTATAGTTTCCAAAGATACATGTCTATTACCTAGCCATCCCTTTAATTATTCCACTTCCAATTATCGAACCACTCTAGATATTGCACATACCACACAAGTACTACTCTCGATGTTATGGTAACTAACCTGGAAAAAATTACATGTTTATGAAGTTTCTCAAACCATTGTTCAACCTCATCATTCGAATATCGTCAAAATGTATCATCGAACCATAACCTCATGCCATTTCCTTAAATAACTGAACATTGTAAATCTTATCACACATCCTTTCAATAAGTCTATCACTTTTACCTTCATATCAGGTCTAACCTTCAATCCATACACAATACACCAACTTCTAACTTAAGGAACCACACACGACTCATCACAATAAGAGAGAGGGGATGGAATGAAGCAATAAGAGTTAGAACGAACAAAGGATGCACGATAGAGATTCAAGAAGTGAAGATTTTTCTTAAAAGTCACTATAGCTTCTCGAAGATAAGTACCGACGTCTCTGTACCGATCCTCGAGACTCTACTTAGACTCAGCTTGTACACACGTGAGATCTATGAACCTGGGACTCTGATACCATTTTGTCATGACCCAAAAATGGACGTGATGACACTCATCTTATCCCACTAAGACAAGTCAGCCTAAAACTCAACCATTAAAATAAAATGCGGAAATTTCATAATCAACTCAAAATTACCCCCAAAATCTGGTTGTCACGTGTACAAGCCTCTAAAGTATTACAATTGATTCCAAAGAAAAACACAAGTCTCCAACGAACTTGTTTCTAGAATGGAACAAGATCATAAATAGGAGTAAGAAGGTTTGCTAAGATGACCAACAACTACCTCACAAATCTCCAAGAAGCCTCGGAAAATAAGAGAATGGAAAGTATCACAAATAACCTACACAAGCTAAGGGGATAGAATACGGGTACTCCTTACACTCCAACCGAGCCTCCACAACTACAACCTGCATAAAACCAGCCCAACCTAACAATTCACAATTTACAAGCACATATCTTAACAACAACATTCTAACAATCACATATTGTCAACAACAAGCTCAATATTCATCAATTACAACCTCAACAACTACAACCTTCATAAAACCAACCCAACCTAACATTTCATAATTCACATAGCACACACCTCAACAACAACACTCTAACAATTACATATCCTCAACAACAAGCTCAATATTCATCGATCAAAGTTCCACAGAAAGGCACTCACAAGATCAGCAAAACACAATATCAAGTTCACTAATGATAAATATATGCAATGCAATGGAATGCAATGTCAAGTATAGTGATGCATGTCTGACCTAGTGATACACACCCGCTATCTCTCAGTCCGGGATCCATGGGGGACATATCTGTCCATGCATCCATCGCGGCGTGCTATACGACCCTCGATATATAGTATTCATCGTGGTGCGCGATACGTCCCTCGAAATATAGTATCCATCGCGGCGCACGATACGTCCCTCAAAATATAGTATCCATCGCGGCGCGCAATACGTCCCTCGAAATGGTACATCCTCTTATCACATAACAGTTACACAACCATGTCTCAGGACCAATGCAAATGACATTTTCATACAAAAAATGAGGAGATGACCTTCTTAAAATCAATGCACAATTCACAACAATATAACCGTGATACAACATCAACAATTAAACAATAAGCCTTTCAAATCATTCTCAAACATCACACACTGACAATTAATCACATTACCTTTTTATTACCCTTTTTCCATCATTAGAATTATTCAACATGGACAAGTCAACCCATCACCAATTCCCATTACTCCCAAACATATACCACAAGGAAATACACGAATTCAATACACTTAATAAGGGTTTAGAAATCCACTTGCCTCAATTAATCAAGAATTCACTCTGGAACTTGAGTCTTCCCCTTTCGTTGAACTTCCAACTCAAAGCAATCTATTCAAATAAATGACGACAATAAGATTCCAAAACTAACAACACTCATATTACTATGTGTTTAGCTTTGACCCAAAAATTCACCCAAGTTTATAATCAAGTTCTTAAGCTCGATGTCCATTAACATGTCAACTCTCATATTTCTCAAATTCAAGCCTAGGGTTAAGTCATAATTTCTCCAAACACTACAACCCTAATAACTTTCATATAATATAATACACATAATATTTACTTACATGTATCAATAGGTTAAGATAGGAGCCATAATGTGACAACCACGAAAAATCCAACTGGAAAATCGATACAAGAACAAAAAACCCTATTACCACTAGTAATGAAATTATATTTTAATTCATAATCACATTCATCCTCCTAACTTTCTTTATGATTATTATCAATGTCAACTAAATCTTAGACCCATATTTCTCCAATTTCAATAACGTTGTACAGTATTCCAATTTCCACTTCTTCTTGATCCAAACCCACTTTCTTGTTTGTCTTTTCCTTTTACAATCAACTATAATAATAATAATAAAATTAAAAAATAAAATAAAATAATGATAACATGACATCTATGAATATACAGCAACACATTGATTAAGGCATAATTAATGTTTACCTGCGGGAGGTTCGTCGCTCATATGCTTGTGCCGACTGCCGAGGTTATGTCGTGCTTCTTTGGAAATTTCTTTTCTTTTTAAAATTAAAAGAATGATCTAAAATAATATAGGGTAGTAACTTAATTTATATTATATATGAATTTGGCCCATTTATTTTCTTTTCCTTTGTTATTAACAATAAAAATAATCATTTATTAAATTTAAAAATTATATCGCTCATTCTCACAAGTCATCAATCATTTACAAAAACTAGTAAATGGGGTTAACTCAAAAAATGGGTAAAATTCATAAAACGAGTAAGTGGGTCGTTACATGTATTCACTTCTTGCTAGATCTAATGAATTTCACTTGCATGACTATGTTTGATCTGGAATAGATGAAATTTATATATAACTATTGAACATAGAAAATCATTTCTAAAATATTTATTAATAATAAGGATTCTTTTTATTTTGATTTTACAGAGATACACACAAACTTCATAGACTATCCAAAAGAATTTATATACAATTACTAAACATAGAAAATCATTTATGAAAAATCAACTATAGAGAAAAAAAAAAGTGAAAACAGTATCTTAGTGAGATTGTATAGAAAATTCTAGTTTTTACGTTCGAAAATTTAATAAAATTATACCTGAAGATTCTCTTGCATCACTCGAATGGAAGAGCCTTAGTATTTTTGTAAACTTTTAGAGTGTAAAAACACAATAAGTTGTCAAAAATATATACCACACCAATGTTTTATCAAAACAAATTAATATATATTCACTTTGATTTCTGATTTTTTTTTTATATATTTGTTTCAAGAAATTAATATTAGAATTCTCCATTTTAATTGTAGATACCTTTTCTCTCTTGAAGATAGTTTCTACTTAATAAAACTCAGACTTCTTGAATATATAGTTTTAGTTTTTACAGTCATTCAGTTTAACTTTGTATATATTTATTACATTGACCATCTTACTTAAATTGGTTATTTTGACATCTGATTATCACATATTCTTTAATTACATATACTAGTATACGTGTCCGTGCGTTGCGCAGATTTTAAAATTGTAAAAAAACTAATAAAATTTACTATTCACTTTGTAATGTATATTTTAAAAAATAATTATACAAATCAATTAACTTATTTATTTGTGCATTTTACAGTATCATTTTTATTAATACACAATTTAATATTATGTTAATAGTTATAATTAGCTACATGGATTCTCTTTTTTAAGATCTTGTTATGAACTTAATTGTTAACTTCAACACCAATAACGTGTTTGGTAACATTTCAAACACTACCCGTACATTCATGGTAGAACTTGTGAGGCATTATATAATTTATTTTGTGAAATATTTCTCTAATGAAATTTTCCATTTCAGAGAAAACTAAGAAGTGGGCAAGAAAAATGGGAAGTTAGATAAATGTGGGTTTTGTTAGCTTTATATGTTTTAGTTTTTAAAAAACTGTCACGTTAATTTTTGAAACCGTCTTAAATTTCTATCTTATTTTTTAAATTGTAATTGTAATTTATTATTTAATATAATTAAAGATAATTATTAATTAATAATTAACTACTTGATATTTTAAAATTTTAAAAACACTATCACCTATAGATGTTTTAAAAAATTAATTTTAATTAAAAATATTATCATATATTAATCAGTTACAAATCCACAGTTATCCGAATTATTATTCTTATTATTATTATTATTATTATTATTGATGAAAAATTTACACTTTTATTTTTAAATTATATTTCAAAATTGGAAATTTTAAAATTCAAATAGAAAAACAATTTTCGTGGAAACTAACCAATATGCAATTCAAATTCATTCTTATCCAAATTATAATTTACCTTTTATTTTTAAGTTATATCTTAAAGTAGGAAATTTCAAAATTCAAATTTAAAACAATTTTCGTGGAAACTTTAAAAAGAATTAAAAATTAAAAACATGTAACCATGAATTCAATTCAAAATAGTAAGGAAGTTTC
The DNA here is from genome assembly GCA_029582685.1 of Solanum piurae. Lineage (NCBI taxonomy): Eukaryota > Viridiplantae > Streptophyta > Magnoliopsida > Solanales > Solanaceae > Solanum > Solanum piurae. The sequence continues at coordinate 112 of JAJOOO010015697.1, read as the reverse complement.
GGTTAATTTAAAAGAATTTTAAAATAGTAAGGAAGTTTCAATTCGGTTGAATAGGTAGTTTTTATTTTTTAAATGTATTTCAAAAATAGATAATTGAGTTGCTTAAAATTTA
>JAJOOO010015696.1:0-10753 GCA_029582685.1 Solanum piurae | reverse complement strand
TGTAGTTGCAAATACAAAGCCACCCATGTGTTTTCGGCTTGCCCAAGAGGGAGGTCGCAAAACCAAGACCACTAGACTGATGGCCTAAGGAGTGGGTCAACATGAGGTTCAGCCCGAGAGGGCGAGTCCTAGTCCCATATCCTAACAGTCAGCTCGAGAGAGTGAGTGGGGTAAGGTGTAGGCTGGTCTTCATGCGGCAAATGGGTGTTCGAGAGAGAACACATTTGAAACGGGGTAAGTTGCCCGAAAAGGAACTTATTTCCATCTAAAGCTTAGCCTATTCACTATTATATTGCAAATTTCCTATCGAAAGCATGTACCCAACTATTTATCTCAACTTGTATTGCGATCACACCCCAAGAACTCGTCCCCATACTTGATTTTCTTGTTATTTTTGCTGTTTTAGCTATACTTGTGACAAACCCCCAAATTTATATTTGACACTTTTGTGTCCCCCTTTAATTTACAATGTTTTTCATCGTTAATGTCTTTAGCTATGACTAGTTAGAACTAGATTTTATTCTTCTATTAATTTTTAGAACCGCTCCCTTGGGACACGACCCCAACCCTTGGTTGGGTTACTATACTATTGCACGATTCGTAGACACTTGTATTGGAAGTTGTGTCATTGATTACAAAATACGCAAAACATCAATTTCCCTATTCGGTGATGCTATGCGGCCACCAGATTCTTCCCGTGCTGTTGGGAAGCGCCCCCACTCGAGTCGTACTTCTGATGATGCTGAGGCCCAGAGATTGAAAAAAAAGGAGAGCCAGCAGTTGGAGGAGGCCACGAAGGCGTTGTTACTAGAGGATGAGATGAGACAGCAGCGGGCCAGGGAGATAGGTATTGGCCCATCCAACGGTGTGATCACTATTGAGAGTGTTGGGAGAGTTGATGTGAGCACTACTGAGACTACTGGGATAGTAGTTAGAAGCGCTACTGATGGCATTCCGAGTATTGATCCAGCGGGCTCCGAGAAACCAGACCCACCCTCTTCTTGAGTGGTCTTCGACGCATATGCGCCACCGGTTTGCTTCACCCGATCCTTTACTTTTGATTTTTTTGTGCATTGGGGACAATTGCACTTTATTTTATTGGGGGTGGGGTAAATGGATTGTGAGTGATAGGGTGAAGTTTGAGTAACCCAACTCATAATCCTCTCTTGGGGTTTTCTTTCTTGTGTTCTTTCCCCCCAAGAGACTATTTTAATTTCTGTTGAATCGACATGTTTAGGAATGTATGTGTAGGAGTAAGTAAAAAATGAAAGCATGATGGCAAAAAAAGTATGAGAGAAATGATCCATGTCCAAAAAAAAGTGTGAAATGTGCTAGATTTTTAGGCTTGATAAGTTGAATGTGCTGGATCTCAATATGACATGATAAGGAACCGATTTGACCTCATGACTTAAGCTAACACTTGAACTAGGTAGTCGAATAATCTGATAATGAAACAGTGTGCCAAGTGTGTATGAGGAAAGCTTGAAAGTTCATACAGTGTGCCAATTTAGAACTTTCTCCGTTGGTCCTGCTAAGATAATCTAGGCTAGAAGTTGGGAAGTGATCATAGGCCCTTGTTTAAATTAGTCCACTAAAGCCTAAAATGATCCACTCAAATGAAATCAATGTCCCTTTGATCCAAATGTTTGAGCCTAAGATAGACCACTTCTTTCAATTCACCTACCTCACCTTCCCTAAAATAATTGTTTTCAGCCCGATCCCTCCTTGGACATGTGCACCTTGCCTTAGGCCAAAAGCCTAGGTTCAGGGTGGCTAATTCAAAAGTTACCTTGATCTTGGCCCTAGTTCGACATCGGATATTGTGCACCTCAACTCATGCTAAACACATAAGTTGAGGGTGGCTGTGAAAAAGGAAACTGAAAGAAAAGGGGTATGAAAAGAGTTGTGTGTCAAAGAGAGAAACATAAAAAAATGTGACTTTTTGCAAAAGAAGCAAAAAAATGATAAACAAAAGTGCAGAAAGAAATAAAGAAAAATAAAGTGACAGAAAAAGAAGAAAGTGAAAAATAAGATCCATAAAGTCAAAAGTCACATCTGTGTTGAAGAGAGTCAAGGAAAATAAAGTAAAATGAAAGATGTCAAAAATAGGTTGAGAAAAGAGGTAAAAAAGCCAATGTAATGTCAAGGATGGCAGAAAGTCACTAAAAATTACCCAAATGTACCACACCTGACCCTGAGCCTACGTTACAAGCTACAAAAGTCCTATAGTGATACTAGCAACTAGTTTGGAAAGTCTAAGCAGTGAAAATAAGGGCAAGCCTATGGTATTGAGAACTAACTGTATTTGAAGTCACTTCTGAGCGTGACTGTTGAATGAATCCTAAAATCTTGAAAAACATATCTATTGTGTGTAGAAAAGGATTTCTTTTGAAGTGAGGGCACTAGTTACATTGTTATAGAATTGATACCTTGGTAAATGTGAAAGGTGTATGTTGTGATGTCTGTTGGTCGATCTATGTCATGTTTTGATCCGTTTAAGTTAGTTTGTTGAGTCTAATATAAAAAAATTGCATTAAGAAAATGGAATAGATTGAAAAGGCCATGTGATTGCTTGAGTTTGTATGTCTGCTTCTACACAAGTGTCTTTTAGAGTTTTAGTGTGTCACTTGAGGACACACAACATGTTTAAGTTGAGGGTGTTGATATACCGTGAGTTTACGATATTTTTGATGCAATTCACTTAGAAGTTGTCTGTGTTTAGAGCCATATTGTATTAGGAATAATGTGTTTTGTGCTATGTTTACAAGAAATAAGATTGGAATGCAGTCGATGGACATGACAACTAAAATTATGCAGAAGTAGCCACCCATGGAGTGACCTACGAACCGTAGGTCCTGTGACGAGCCATCGTTGGGCAGGCATGGATGGATCATCTGAGAATTCTGACCAAGTGTGGAACTACGAAGCGACTGACGGATAGTAGGTCGACTCACGGTCCATCCTGCATATCCGTCGATGAGTTCAGAGAGTTGAAGTTCCATTACTTGATAAAAAATCCTAAGTGTGGAGCCACTGAAGAGGACCCACGGACTGTGGATCGACCCACGGTTTGTCCTGCACGTCCGTCGTTGATGATCTGAGAGTGAACGTTCCAGTACATGCTGAAAAAGTGCTAAGTGTTGACCAACAGAGGGTGACCTACAGACCGTAGGTCGAGTCATCGATAGAAACCGCATCCAGATAGCTTATTTCCTTATTTTGTTTCCTTTTTGTTTAGGACATGTTTTTCAATAAATAGGGTATGTAAAACTCGATTTTTAGGGTTGGACAACATTGTTTACTTTTAGTTCTTGGTATTTTGTGGAATTAACTTGCAACTTTAGCAATTTGATTTATGGATTTTGGTTTATAAGATTTTTGCTTTGAAATTCAATTGGAGATTTCGGGTTTCTTCTACTCTAATCATAAGTTCATGAATTCTTTTGATCAAAATATGAATTGTGTTCTTTCAAGCGTGAGTACCTAAATTCACAACTAGGCTTGTGGAACTATGAGCAATTAACAAAGTATGAATAATAATTAAGTAATTCTTGAATAGTGTTTATGCATGTATTTTTAATTCTTTCACTTAGAAGTCTTTGTTACTAGTGCACACGTTAGAACTCGCCTCGTTGATACTTGTCGGACCAAGGAGGTAGTTAATGAGAAAAGAATTAACAACAGAGATTTAGTGGATGCTATCTAATAGTCTAATGTCAATTGGTGCGAGGGTGAAAACTAAGCCATACATTGATGTGATGTCTAATCTGAGGTAAAGGTAAGGGTTAGTAAGGTATACACACGTAGCCGGACCAAGGTGCGGGGTGAAATTCCCTACTTGGAGGACCAATCACTTAGGGATACCTAACTTACCAACTTTGCATGCAAATAACTAGGAAAATATTACTATTATTAGGATTACTGCGTTAAGAGCTTATGTGGAACATATATGCCCTAGTTTCTCTCTCAAATTGATAACTTAAAGTTTGAATCTTGCTTACTTGTTACTTAAATCAACAATATGTTACCTGCTTACAAAACCCTCTTCTCTATTTACTTGTCTCAGAAATAGTTTGACTAAACGGAAGTAATCGTAAGTTAAGTTTAAGTCTAAACCATTTTCCTCGTGGGATCGACCCCAACCTACAAGTTGGGTTCTTTATTTGACAACGATCGCTTATACTCTTTAATAGGGGTGTAATTTGAGCGTATCAGCTAAGCATAAATCTCACAGAATAGTTATTAGTCTTAACTTGTCTTATCTTTAAGAGACATGAGTAGTCACCGCTTGTCCTATCATATGATAGCTCCTTAGACCATGCGTGAGAAAATATTTCACCTTCCATGATCTTTTCATAAAAGCTTTAAGGCCCCTTAGTCATTCACTTCATGCTAGAAATGCCCTATACTAATGAAAATAGTTTTGAAAGCATGATCTATGATCATTGATGGCATATCCAGATAGCATACTAATCAAGACCTAATTTAGGAAAATAGCTCGAAAAGCATTGAGGGCAAATCTAGATGTCAGTCATGTCATGTGGCCAAGCTTCATAGAACATATAGATACCTTTATCTATAAGCTTTCTTGAGTCATAAGCATTACTTTCATAAAACATGCATATCTTCATAAATTCATAATTCATAGTTCAAGACCGATATTATATCATCATAGCTTAGAAAACATGGGTTATGCATGGGTTCATGGGGATTCATCTTAAAAACATGCAATTACTTCAATTCAAGCATAAAAAGTCATAAAACAATCAATTGGATCAACATTGGAAGGAACCCATGGCATGGAAGAAAACCCATACTTCAATTGGAGATTTTTAACTTATAAATTGAAGAATTTAGAAACCCTATGAAGGAAAGAGTTCCATAGGTGAACACTATAATACCTTGGAGTTCAAAACCCTTAAGCAAATTGGTGAATTGGAGGCTTAATCTTGAAACCCTAACTTGACTTCTTCTTCATCTTCCTTAGAGAGAGAAATATTTGTTAGAAAGAGCTTGATCAACTTTGGGGAATTCAGGAGAATGAATTGAATTGGGTGATTTGGTGGTTAAAAATCATTACATAGGGCTTTGGATAAAGGGTAAAATGACATAATATAGAGTTGAAAATATTAGGAAAAGACCCAAAAGCCCCTAACTTTAAATTGCCGAATTTGCTCACTGGAAGGCATAGATTGGCCGTCTAGAGCACCACAACATGTCTAGCGGGTCGTGATGAAACTATGCCCGATAGGGCTTCACTATTTTAGGCATAAATTTTTGCTCAGAAGCTTGGAATTAGGCAAATTCGGTGGCGTTGGAAAGAGGACTCAGAGATCGTTAATTATATAGGTTATGGGACAACTATATCATTTTTGTTCTAAAGATATTATCGTTTGAAGTTTACCCTAAACTCTAAGTTTGATAAACCCCCGTCACGAACAACTTCACAGTCCGTGTGGGGATTCACGGGCCGTTTAGGTGTCTGTGGTCCTTGGCCAATGACTAGGGGAGAACCCCCTTCTGACTGACCCATTTGACGACCCCTTTGACGGCCTGTCAATATCACCACGGGCCGTCTGGGCATCCGTCAAGGTTAAACCTACCTGGGGCAGGTTCTGGAAGACCTTCCCATTAACAGACCGTGGCCCCATTTAGTCACGACCTAAGGCTACCCCCTAGATGTGACACGGTGTACAAGACTTCGAAAAGCCTCATACAAGCCTCATAGCATATCATAACATAAGAGCATAGGGAAAAATGAGGAAAATTAATTTTTTTCTTTACAATCGAAGTCTTTTATAAAAACAAGAGAGTCTATAACAATATGTCTCAAACCATTTATAACACTTGAATACAATCTTACGGACACGAACGTTACAAAAGTCTAAAAATATAAAGAAAGAATTAAAGGACATAATGGTCAAGCCCTCGAATACTATGAGGACTCACCAATCTTCTTCTTCTTGATCTACTATGGTCCTAGCCATGAGGGTAGAAGCCGATATCACCAAACCCTACACTTATAGAAAATGTAGAAATATGGGTTAGCAGAAAAATGTACTAAGTATGGAAGCCATGCATAAAAATCCTTAAAACATACAAAAAGGGACATTTTAGTTGAAACCATGCCATATGCCACTTTTGAACATCATCTTTGAAATAGTTGGAGAATGAAGCTCATAAGACAACTCATGTACAATTCATCATAGCATAGAGGATATCATCATAATTACAAGCATAGTCTCCAACATAAACATAAGACATATCCCAATCTTCACAAGACATAGTTCACACACATAGTTAAATACCAAGATCATCCCATCATAATAGAACTATCACATAAGTAACCTTAAGCTATACTTGTGCAATGCATAGATAGGATCCCATAATCCTATCTACAATAAGTAGCACTTCTAGGCCACCATGATCATGCATAACATACCTTGACCTTATCCATAGCCAACATTCATTGACAAGGAGATATTCATGTTCGTATCTTGTAATAAATAACGTCACTCTTAGCAACAATCCATGTCATGCATGCATAAATTCATATATCTTCATAGCATAAGGAAACCACACCATAACCTCTTTATAAGTCTACTTGTGCAATGTATAAGTGAAGTCCCATACTCCCACTCACACTAAGTAAAGCTCATTAAGAAATTATAAGTATAGTTCATGTTCATGTTCATAATTCATGTAAAGCATGCATTAACTCATAAATCATCATATCATAAGAGAAACATACGACAATCACTCTTAAAGTCTACTTGTGCAATGCATAAGTGAAGTCCCATACCCCCACTCATACTAAGTAGAACCTCTTGAGGAACCATAGTACATAACTAATGTTCTTGTCATAATTCATATTCTTATCATAATTCGTATTCTTATCATATAGGGAAATATAGCCTTAATTGACATAGACCATGTTGAGCTACATGGAATCCGATGTCCTACCCCCACACCGAAAAGAGGTGTCCTACTTGACTAAGGTAGAACTAACATATTTAACTTTTAGGTGGATCCACTAGCTAAAAACCTATATGGGCACATAGTTATGGGATAAGGAGATTGCTACTAGAAACCCAGACTTTCTAACGTAAAAGGTTTCCATCTCATGAGATAACTTACTTTGGGAAGCCAAACTTTCTAACGTAAAAGCTTCCATCTCATTTTCTTTTCCACTCGGTGCTAAGCATAATTCCCTTTAAAATCAATATTAAGTCTTTACTTGAGTTCATGTTTATGAAAGTATGCACTAGGCACTCAAACCAACATAACAACATAATAGCTCATAGATCCATTAGGTGAGAATGTCCTTTCAACCTTAGAATTATCAACATGTGAGTAAACCTTTCACATCATATTCATAGTGTTAATGATAATAGCCTTTAAATCAACACAACAACATTATCATAGTCCTAGACATTTCACGTAAAGTCATGTGTAAGGGTAAGGGGAGAATGATATTTGAACAATACCACAATTACACAATGGTCATAGGATCTTCATTTTCTAAGTGAATCATGAGTTCATACACAATTCTTATCAACATGTACAAACCCTCATAACTTTCCCTTAAAGGGCTATGAATCAACTCAACCCAAACATCTAGAATTACTACATTAGATAAGGGGAACATCATGATTCCATAACTCAATAAATACCTTAGTCACATCATAGTCATGTTTATGCATGGGGTGTGTGTGTGATTGTCCTTTCAATGACACAACAACAACATTATCATCACAGACACTTCACTCACAAAGTGTTCATAAAACATGTACATAATATCATAATCATTCATACCCCTCATATCTTGCATTCAAGGATCATAGATCATGTTAAGTCAACATATCTAGCATTTACTATATTAGACATGGATAGAATCGTGACTCAAGTAAGAAATTCATTTCATGGATAAACTCATGTGATCATATTATAGGTCATGTGGGTGAAGTTCTTTCACAATCAAGCCATGATACAAGTCAACATGGCTTAAGACTTGTGAATCTACTATAACTATTAATAACTCTTTAGAAGTTACTCGTCTGCTTAAAGAAAATGATATTAATCATTATAAGTCTGCTTTTAATTATTTGCATATTGGTTTAGTGCAAATTGCTGTTATGCCCTTGTTTAGAAAAGGACTTGATATTCCTGTTTGTGTCATCCTTCGAGATTGCAGATTTTTGAATTTTGATGACTCGGTATTAGGAGTTTTGCAGAGTAACCTAGATGATGGGCCAGTTTACTTCAATTGCTATCCTAACTTCTCTCTTGACATTAAAGATCCTAATGTCATGGACTCTTTGACACTTAATGTCAAAACTAAAAACTTGAATAGTAAAATCAATACTCGTGATATAGCCATTATTTATCGAGTTTATTACAGACTTATGAAAACCACTCTTTCCCCTAAGGCACTAGTAGAAAGTCTGAAAGGTGAGACTATGCTTATGGAAGCCAACCATGAACATAGTTCTATCTTTGTTCCTCGTCTTCTCAAATGGAGAGATATACTCTCCAATAATGATTGGCGTTTTGATAACATAACTCAACCTTTTGCGTCTCATTCTGAAAGATCTCAGATTGAAAGAGTCGTTCAATTTCCTGATGGGTCAATAGAACTCAAATTTCTTGATAACTCCGTTAGGAGATCTTCATATCGAAGGTCATCCTGGTCTAGTCCCTCAACTTCGTGTCCTTCGAGACCCGTTCCCAGGCCACCTTCTTCTTCAAAAACCCCGGAGGAAGCGGATGAAGAAGCCATTTCTGTTGCAGACAACAACAAAGGTAAAGTTACAGGTGTAGACTTTTCTGGAGACATTCCAAAAGTATTTTATCAGGATCTCCCTGGCAGTCCCTCAGCAAGTGAGATGGAACCACCAGAAGAAAAACCTGCATGGCTTGGAATGCTTAAGACATGTAATGAGTTTGAGCCCAATATGGACATATTGCACAAGCAATGGACTCACCCAAGTAACCAGGTAAAAAGAAACTGGTATGTTGCTACTTTTATGTTGCCTCAAAGAGAATCCTTTAGAGATTTATGGATGAATGATATGAAGAGGATCGGTTGTGAAATCGAATTCTTTAAATGGTTTGAAATGACTGGCAGGATTGAAAATTCTACTGAGTCATTACATGTTATCATTAATAAATGGTATACAACTTCCAATAAAGTTGTTGAATCTATTACCCCTCCTCTTGAAGGAATTAACATCACTGTTGCAGGAACGGTGATTAAAGCTTCTCCTTTTAAAGAAAAGAGTGATAAGACTAGCACTATTCTCACTACTGCAGATATTGACCGAGTAGTAGAACAAAACAACTACTCTAACCAAATTCTTCATGACATCTCTAGACAGATAGAAGACACCAAACCCACTCTTAGTAGAAGACCAACTCCGGCATCTACTTCATCCAACCATAATATCGAACCCAACCCAGGATTCAAACTCCCAGAATTTTCCAAAGAAAAATTCCCTCAATTATCTGACACCTTTGAAATCTCAGGGAAAATCATTGATAAAATCAATGAAAAACTTAACAATTTCAAGGTCTCCACAAAAGAAGACAAAACCCCAAAAAAGGTTTCTACCCTTCAGGAGAAGTCCATCCTACTTCAAAAGCTATCCAATGGTCGTTTTCATAACATGAAAAATTACCATAGCAAACCCTCCTTCCCAGATCTGCAGTATGAAGACAATGCATTCTTATCTACTTCCTCCCATGAAGGAAGAAGCATTACTGAATGGAACATTGATGGACTTGCAGAACATCAAATATACAACAAACTCCATGAAATGGGAGTTGCAATCACTGCTTATAAAATGCGAGGATCTGCAGATAGAGAAGCTGCTACTATGATTGCTGCATGTCTCACCGGTATGCTAAAACACTAGTGGGATATCTATTGCAATGATGAGACTAAGCTTCTTATCCTCAATGCCACAACAACGGAGACAGTTAATAAAGTTGAAGGAAACACACAGTCTACTTCCTATGTTACCAAAGAAGATGCCTGTGCCACTCTCTTTTATCATATCGCCAAAAATTTCATAGGCGAACCAAAACTTTTTCAAGATAGGAGTCTTCAAATCCTTAATAGCCTCAACTGTCCAAATCTAGACGGTTTCATTCTTTACAAACATGCCTTTCTGAGTAAGGTCATGCTTAGACCAGATTGTCATTTGGATTTTTGGAAGGAACACTTCATTAGTGGACTACCTCCCCTTTTTGCAGACAAAATGATGGTAGTATTCCTTACAGCAGCCTGACCTATGGTGACTTGGTAAGCACCATCAATATTGTAGGACTTGAACTCTGCACAGATATTAAGCTTAAAAACCAGCTTAAGAAAGAACAATCCTCTTCTAAAAGAGAACTTGGAAGTTTTTGTAGAGACTTTGGTTTTATCACCCCCCCAGATAAGGTGAAAAAGGATAAAAAGAGAAAAATCTCACAAGAAAAAATCTCGAAGAAGAGATGATTCTACCAAGCCTAGGAAAAAGAAATCCAGGTCAAAGAAACCTAAGGATGCCAAAGTCGATGTTTGTTGGACATGTGGCAAGACAGGACATAAGGCTAATGAATATCGTTCGAAAACCAAGAAAAAGAAGATTAATCTTCTTAATATGGATGAAGACACAAAGAGTAAGCTTCTTGCTATACTTGATGAACCTTTTTCTGAATCTTCAGGTACATCTGATGAATACAGTGATGATGAAGATATTGATCTAGA
>JAJOOO010015695.1:0-12897 GCA_029582685.1 Solanum piurae | reverse complement strand
TGCTGCTCCGTCGTTTGGTTCAGAGGCTCCCCTCTTGCAGGCCTGATCCACGCCCCTGACCCACGGGCCGTAGACTGATCTACGAGCCGTGAATGGGTTTCGTGGACCAAGCTGTTTTGACAGCTTTTTGGCAGATGTTGGGGTCCTCCTCAAGGACCCCTCGAGTGGTCCTTAAGGAGTCTTACCCGGATGTTTAACCCCTAAACATGATGTTCTAAGCGAGAAAGTCACTTTTACATGTTTTAGCCCTCAAACAACATACCAAACTTCAAAAACACATCTGAGGCTCTATTTCTTCCTATTTCATTTTAGCGTCGCTACAGATGTGATCCACACACTCCTGAGTGTGCTTCTTACAGAGCTTGAATTGCTTCTTCCTCTCCCAAACATCGTAATAGTACACCTTCAAATGATCTTCTATATAATGTGTCCTTGTAGTAAAGAAAACGAGGTGCACGATGGCGAATGTCAGTCCTTCTCCTTGGATCTTCTGTAAGTATCCCATAACACATGTAGTCAATAATGGGTTGTCTCCAATCTTCCTCTGCGGCTTCAGAAACGGCAACGAGATGCTCAATCTCATTTTCTATATATTCTTCCTCATTTGGCGGTGGTACTACCCATCTTTGGCAAATAGTTACTTGCGTTTGATCAGGAAGGGTTAGCGTTGAAGCTAAGGCAGCCAATGCATCAGCTTTCTTATTTTCCGTTCTACGCACATGTTGGAGGGTTACAGCTACAAGACATCCTATCAACTTTTGAGCATAATCATGATAAGGATGCAATTCAGGCATCTTCACCTCATAACTTCCAAGAGTTGGTTGATCACCAATTGAGAGTCACCAAAGACTTGTAAGTGTAATTGTTTCATGTCGACGGCCATCTCAAGTCCAAGTATCAACGCTTGGTATTCAGCGACATTATTGGAGCAACATTGCTTCAAAGTAAAAGAGAATGGTAGAATCTCTTCTTATGAAGTGATGAATACTACGCCAGCGCCAGCTCCACCACGATGTGCAGCCCCATCACAGTACATTTTCCAAGGAGGTTGAATTTCAATAGACATAGCATCTTCATCAGGAAGCTCATCAGTTAACTCCCAATCGTCAGGTATCGGATGGTCTGCCAAGAAATCCGTTAATGCTTGTCCTTTCACAGCCTTATGAGGTATGTACACAATCTCAAACTGTTGGAATTGGAGGTACCATCTTGCTAGTCGGTCACTAAGGACGGGTTTTGACATAACAAACTTGATGGGATTTGCTCTAGAAATAAGGTGGACAACATGAGCTTGGAAATAATGCTTCATCTTTTGAATTGAGAAGACAAGTGCCAAGCACAACTTTTCAATTGGCGAATAGTTCAACTCATTCGGCGTCATCGTTCTACTTAAGTAATAAAGAGCATTATCTTTGCCTTCACTATTCTCTTGAGCTAACAGGGCTCCTACATACCTTTCTTTTGCCGTAATGTAGAGTATCAATGGCTTTCCAGGTATAGGGGCTGCCAAAACTGGAGGTTTTGCTAGATATGATTTGATACTTTTAAAGGCATCGCTACATGTTTGGTCCCAATTAAAAAGAGCACCTTTCTTCATGAGATGACCGAATGGTTGGCATCTTCCTGCTAGATTTGAGATGAATCTCCTCAAGTAGGCTAACTTTCTTTGGAGACTTTTTAACTCATGAATATTTCGAGGCTCAGGCATCTTTGATATTGCATCAACTTTGGCTTGATCAATTTCAATTCCTCTATATCTCACAATAAAGCCAAGAAACTTGCCCGAAGTAACTCCGAAGGCACATTTCAATGGATTCATCCTTAGTTGATATCTTCGGAGCAACTCAAACACCATTCTTAAGTCTTTCAAATGATCACCCCTCTTTCTCGATTTTACCACCAAGTCATCAACATAGCATGCAACATTTTTATGGACCAAGTCATCAAATATATTTTGCATAGCCCTTTGATGTGGCACCAACATTCTTTAAACCAAATTACATTACTTTGTAGAAATAAATACCCTTAGGTGTGCGAAATGCGGTGAGTTCTTCATCCTTTGGAGCCATGCGAATTTGATTATAGCCAGAAGAACCGTCCATGAACGACATCGCCTCATAACCAGTGGTGGCATCAATCATCATCTCTGGAATGGGAAGAGGAAACTCATCTTTAGGGCATGCATTATTAAGATCTCTAAAGTCAACACATACCCGAATTTGTCCTTGGGTCTTCATCAGTGCCAAGGTTAACTTCCTTCAAAGGATCTATTGTGGTCTTTACTCCTTTTTCAAGTTCTGGTGGAGCATCTCCAGCATCTTCCTCTTCTAAATGATCATTGTCATTGACAGATATATGACAACACCAGACAATATCTTCTAACTCTTCATCAATCTTCATTTGAGGCAAATAATCGTACTCATTTTGGATTGAAACGTGATTTGAGGAGCCTACACTTTAATCATCTTCCTCGCGCTCCTTGGTGTAAACCACAGTGTGAACCTTTGCCTTGAGTTCCTCTTTACATGAAACTACAAGTTCCACTCATCACCTCATTCTAGAAGAAATCAAACTTTTGAAATCCTTTAGAACCAAATGTGAAGCAGGCGTTGTAACTTTTAAATAACTTCTCAGATTCTTGTTTTTCTTCAATGGACCTAACCTCTCAAACACAGAAGTTCTTGCAGTCGATTCTCCAAGTCGATCAAAGATGGAAGGATTTTTGTTGGGAGTAGCGACATCATCTTCAAAAGTTATATGGTTGTTACTTGCCCTTCTTATGGAAATGCGAATTGGCGGCGATTGGCTACAACCTAGGCCTTCACGTGCTTGCGTAGTTGTATCTTCTGATGCAAGTTTCCCTAACATTGATGGCTCATTAGGATTGTATCCAGTCTTCACAAATAACTTGTAAGCATTGGGATCAAAACCTTCTCTTGTGCGTTTTGTAGGGAGCGCCATATCTTGCACTTGATTTTGAGAGATTGACTTTTCTGGCAGCTTTGAAGACAAGTTTATTGCATCAATTCGTTTGATAGGAAGAGTTAGCCCTCTCAATACACTATCTTGAAGGTTAGATGATTGACCTTCTTCTTTCTTCTCTTTTGGAACATAGCAAAGTCTAGAAGTCAACTTCTTCTTCGAAGACATGATCTTCCCTTCATTAAGAATGGGACAAAGTTCTTTAGTGTCAACATTTACCTTTTCAACTTCCGTGCCAATTCTTTTATTTATGACCTTATCGTACATGATTGGTTTTACATCATTATATTTGGTCCCTTTAACAAGATAACTTTTCAAATAGAATTTTGCATCGGCAAAGTGTGTCTCAACTTCGGTGAAAGGATTATCATCTGCAACTATCTTCCTTTCAATCCCGCCTTCAAGATACTGCAAACATTGATAGTAAGAAGATGAGACAATTCTATTCTCATGTACCCAAGGTCTGCCAAGTAATATATTGTATGACATTTTGGCGTCGATCACATGCATCCATGCGCTTGGTCGCAAATCTTCCATGTGGATCTCTAATTTAATAGAACCTATGGACCTCTGCCCTCTTGATTAAATCCTTGTATCAACAGACGACTTTCACTAAGTTCTCCAGTTGTGATGCCGAGTTCCTTCAATGTGTGGATAGGCAGAATGTTGACTCTACATCCTTCATCTATTAAGATTCTATTTATCTTCTTCTCTAGCACGTGACCCGCCATATACAAATGACGATTGTGTAGTGTTTCATCGAATAGAATATCATTATCTGTAAACGTGATTTTTGTATCACATGCATGTGTTTCTTGGGAAGAAGGTTCAATAGGTGTTTCAGAAGGTGAAGGAAACATCATTGACGAGATTTCCCTTGTTGCCTTTTCATCGTCACTAGGAGACACTTTTGGTGAGGATTCACTCGTTGCTCCTTCTTTGTCAGTAGGAGGCACCTTCATTGTTTCTACTTTATCAGCATTGAAACATGATGCCTCGACGTTGTACTGAGTAGACTTTATGTCGAACGAACTTGGTAAGAATTCCTCTAGAGTCACAGGACGTCAGGGTTTTTGGTAGTGATGCACTTCTACCTTTGCCCTCTTTGGGCGTTTGATTGATCTCTGTTTCTCCAATTTCTTCACCATTTTCCCTCTAATCGGTTGCTCGGATGATTCTTTTCATAAGCTTGACTTGTTGCGTCTTTGCCTAGTTACAAGAATCTAGCCTTCGTCACCATCTGTATCAACTTCCTGCTCCAATGAATCTTCTTCATGCTTTTCAGGGATATATATTTCGACCGGATTGAGTGAGTCGAACGTGATAGAGATCTGGTTAGAACTAGCCTTCTCATCATCAAGGACAATTTTCTTTTCGTTAACTAATCGCATCACTCTATCCTTGAAGACAAAACCTTTTTTGAGAGGATGAATCACAAGTCTATGATACTTGCAATAATTTGGGTCATCAGCTTTTCCAACTTCATCTGGTCGCTTCATCTCTGTCAAGTCAATGATCTTTAACTCGAGCAACTCATCAAAAATCTCAGAAACGTCAGAATCCAAGAAGGGATACTTTTTTCCTTGCATCTCCCTTAGTATAGACTTTTTATTTGAACGTGCTTGGAAAGCCGTTCTCACATTTTTCTTCATGCCCTCATTCGTAGTGATCTTCGCAGGCGACACATTAACATTCATGGATTCTTTATCGTCGTTTCTAGGCACAAATTTACTCCATCTCTTGGGTTCCTGCTTGTCGCTTCCTTTGCGAAGGTCTCAGACATACGTCATATCTTTTCCAGCAGAGGACATGCTTAACTCCATATCATGAGCGCGAGTAGCTAGATCTTCGAATGATTTTGGTTTAATTCCTTGTAAGATGTAAAGAAGCTCCCAGTGCATTCCTTGAATACACATTTCGATTGCAGAAGCTTCACTAAGCCTACTTGTAATTTAGGCTCGCGTTCCTCCATCGATTTATGAAATCTATAACCGGTTCATCCTTCCTTTGGCGAGTATTTTTTAGTTCTACCATGCTCACCGTATTCCTTGTGCTATAGAAGCGATTGAGAAATTCGTGCTCTAGTTGTTCCCAACTATCAATAGAATTAGGTTAGAGATCCGTGTACCAATCAAAGGCATTTCCTTTTAGAGAGCGGACAAACTATTTGAGGAGATGGTCTCCATAGGTTCCAGCATTATTACATGTCTCCACGAAGTATGCAACATATTGTTTTGGATTTCCTTTACACTCAAATTGTTGAAATTTGGGAGGTTGATAACCAGCAGGCATTTTGAAGTTATCAATTCTAGCAGTGTATGTCTTGGCATACATATGAGAATACTTAGTGGAGACGTCATACTTATCTTTGATAGTGCCTTCAATAAACTCTTTCAAGCGATCAAGTGAGATCATTCCTTCAGAAGAAACTGGCATCTCATTAACAAGCGGTGCTTTTTTCGCAGGATCTCCGATCTCTTGAACTTCAACACACTTTCCAGGTGCATGACTCACTTCTCCATCTAAAAGTCCTTCCATCATATCTATCAACCTATCAATTCGAGACTCTTGGTGTTGTACATGCTTTGTTAATCCTTCAACCAACTTCGTCAGATTTGCAAGTTGTTCCTCATGAGAGGAAGCATCAGTTACCATCGTTTGCATGATCATTGGAGATGTAGGAGAGTAGCATGGATTTTCGCGTAAGTTAATCTTCAGCGGACTCACGTTACGCGATGCATGTGGAGATGATTCATTAGTTGAATCATAGTTCTCCCTTGGGGTAGAATTCTTGGAACCAGATTGCTCAAGTATAGCCAATGTCTCCTTGATCTTTTCAGCAATACTGCTTCCTCCTTCTAAAGCATTTGTGGAGGAACTTGCTCTTTTTGGAGTTGAAGACCCAAAAACAGTAGTTGATGCGGACGACAGTTGCAGTGTTTGTTGTCCTAGCGTAGCAGCTTTGTTTCTCGTAACAGCTCCGAAACTTCCAAAGGTAACATCAAGAATGTCCTTAACTTCAGTAGAGAACTTGGAGCTAGTGGCCTTACAGGCAGTAGATCGAGAGTTGTTCTTCATGGAAGTCATCTCGATGTTGTTTGATGCTTGAAAAATTGAGATGAGAGGTAGAGATTGTCCCACTAAGCGTGCCAGAATTTGTAGACAATAAAATTCGCATCGAGAAAACAATAATCAAGAACGGAAAATTACAGCAACAATTGTATTTATTATTTCAAAGTGCGAGTGTTACAATCTCTATGATTCCTCTGAATTCGCCTTTTCAAATATAAATTCAAGGGATTTAAAGCTTGATCTTGAATCTTCGATGAATTTGAACTTTGAAATTTATCTTTATCTTGACTTTTGCTTGAATTCAAGGGCTTCAAGCTTGTTCTTGAATCTGATGGTCTTGATAATGATCGTTCTTGAACTTGAATTCTTAAACTTGTAGCTTTATAGAGAATTTTATGGCGTTTGTACCACAGATTTTCTCTAGCTTCTTGCTTAGAATTTTCTGTCTCTTTTCTAAATTATGAGGACCCCTATTTCTAGTTTTAGAATAGTGGAGTTGAGATTGGAACAGGATTCCCTTCGACCAATCAGATTTAAGTGACATGTCATATGGGCTTTATGGAGTGGGCTTGTCATCTTTGACACATGTCATGATCCTATTGGCTTCTTGCTTGACTTGGCATGCCACGTCATTTTCCCACGTGGCACCAAAATGGGCCTCTAGGATAAGATGAAATTGGGCTTAACCAATTGGGCTCATCTATTGTAGCCCAAATCAATTAAATTCATATTTATTGAACTTAAATAATTAGCCCACTTAAATTAATCCATGACATTTATTTGGACTAATATATTTATGAATTTAATATAATTCAAATCATTTTATAAATTTATATTTAATAATTTTTAAATGATTACAATAAGTATCTTTGGTGTCTGGATCAGTGATGGTTTGTTCAAGTCTTGGTTGATTTAAAGTAGCAGCAACATCCATTGATATATTGCTTCTATCAGAATCAATTTCTGCAATTATACTTCTTGAAACTAACAATTTGTTTAACGTAATGTCATGAATACATATTTAGATGAAGGTAATACAAAATAATTGATTAAAAATAAAGATATTTTTAACCAAAAAATCTTAAAGATTTATCATTTAAATTGCAAATTTATTAGCAATATAAAATAAGAGATAAGTGAAACTTATAATCAGTGGCGTACGCAGAATTTTTTCTAAGTGGTTTCACCATTTAAAGGACAAGAATAACTCAAGAGGAAAATCAATGAAGCTTTTGCTTTAGGCCTTCATCGATATTTTTTATTGCGGACAATTGTAATTAATTTAATGAATAATATATTATTTCATTGTAACAATGAAATAGAATAAAATAAAATTATTATTATGAACAAATGAAAATAAAACTTCAAGCACATAAAAAAAATAGAATAACAAAATAACCATACTAACATGATGTGGAGATTTGAGATGCCGAATGACGATAATGGATGAACATGAACTAATATTTTTTTGAAGAAACTCACAAGTCACAAATATATATATTTCTATTAAATAGAAGAGCCATGAGAAGGACGACCAATGATATTTTAATAATTTTAATATCATTTAAGGATAAAATAATAATTATATAATTAATGGTCAAATGAAAATCTAGAAGAATCCATACATGTCTTAACTTTTGTTATGGGTCCATAAGGATATTATTGTAATTTTATTAAAATGAAGAGTTTCTATTAGTTAACTTCTTACAAACAATAATAAATGCTAAGCTTGTTTTGACATATTTTAGAAACAAAATTTTGAACTAATTAAAATAAAATGTGTCTGAATAGTTAATATTTTGTTCCTAGAAATAATTTAAAGGATTATTGCGTAAACATATTTTTAATATTATGTTACATAATATGACCACTAAATTCGTATCTTTATTATTAAAATAGTTTTTAAAATGACGTATCAATATTTTTTAATTAATTTGAAGAAAATATCAAATTTCGTGACTAAAAGAATGAACAATGTTTGGCTATCAAGAAATTAATAATTTGATAATGTATTCATTGAAAGATTAAAAAATATAAAATTTTCATTTCTATATAGGATATTTTCTTAATATCTAAATTTGTATCTTGATTATTAAAATAGTCTTTAAATGACGTATCAATATTTTTTAATTAATTTGAAGAAAATATCAAATTTCGTGACTAAAAGAATGAACAATGTTTGACTATCAAGAAATTAATAATTTGATATGTATTCATCGAAAGATTAAAAAATATAAATTTTTCATCTCTATATAGTATATTTTCTTAATATCAAATATGATAAACTATTTAACAGAGAAAATTTGACAAGAAAAAGTTTAACATTCAAATTCTAATGAATATTAAAATACAAACTAAAGAAAAATGAGTAGTTAAAAAATAAAGAAGAACAACAAAAGAAAATGTCAATAGAATAAGATTTTGTTGAGAAATATAGAGGAAGAGAAAAACTAAAAAATAAATAAATTAGGAAAAAACAACCTGAAAAAAAAAGTATATTGGTTATTTTGTGGGGTAAGATTTAGAGTTTTCTTTACGGCATGATATTAAGCGTGTAGTATCAAAAAAATAATTAATGTAATTTAGAATATAACATTACGATAATTGTTATTGTATATATAAATAAAGTTGCTTTCAGGATTGTTTTTATTGTTGTGGAGTTAGAAAGTAAATTTTTAATAAATACTTTCAATATTTAGAATATAACATTACGATAATTGTTATTGTATATAGATATAAAGTTGCTCTCATGATTGTTTTTATTGTTGTGAAGTTAGAAATCAATTTTTTTAAGTATTTCTATTTATTAAAGACAATAATAAAATGTATCACAAAATTCATCGACAAAGCCAGCTACAAACACAATATACTTAAGTTGAAGCAATAGAGATTTGAAAGACTTTAAATCGCTCTGTACGAATTGGTTGATCAATGATTAGTATTTTATCAGATGCAAAACTTATGGTGCAAATATTACAAAACGAAGATAATAACATTGTGGAAAATAGATACCACTTGCGAATATATATGAAGATCGATGAACTTTTTCAAAGATATCAAAATTTTATATATTCCTCGAACACGAAATGTTTTAACTCATAATCTAACGCAATTCTCTATTTCCTTGTTGCATAAATTTTTTTAGAATTCAACTTTTTCAATTTAGGTTGTAAACGACACATATATGTCGTATGAACATTTGAAATAGATAATAAAGTAATATATTGAAGTTGTTTACTAAAGAAAAAAATAGTATAAAGTACATAAATCTCATATATTTGGAGGCTAATTACATCATATCCGGGAAGTTTCCTCAATTACAAAAATCTCAAATTTTTCATTACTCTCGAATACATTTCTTGGTTGTCCGATACAATGCAAATGACATATTACTTCAGGGGAGGGATGTATTCGAGAGGAGATAGACATGTATCCGAGAGGGAATAGGTGTATCCGAGAGGAAATAGAGATGTATCCGAGAGAGGATTATAATATCTTAAGTTGTGAATTTATGTAATTTTGCGAACAAAATATGTGAAATTATATTGGGCCCGTATCATGGGCCTTAAATTATCTAGTATATATATATATATATAAAAGGAGTCAACACTATTTTTATTTACCTATAATTCTAATTGATAAAGGACTCAAAGATTTTAAGTTTTATATCAATTGTAAAATAAAAGTAGTAGGTAGATTTTGAATGAATTAGAGTATGTCCATAGATTTTTAATAAAGGCCTACAATTTTGAATTTAAAACTAAAATTTAAGAGAAAAAAACATTTTAAAACTATAATTTAAGAGAAAAATAAAATAAAAAAACGTGCAGAAATTGAAGCTAAAATTTAAGAGAGAGACACAATCTATATATAATAATAAAGCTGAATATAAAAATGGTGACGTGGCGCTCTCTAAGGGCTTCAATCCTATTTATCTTTTTTTTGTATTTTTTTTTGGCCTTTTTCCTAATTTTAAAATACAAAAAGTCACCTAAAAATTTAAAGAACATTCAAGATTATCATATTTAATTATACCTTCATCAATAGTCTTATCTAATTTATTTTATCATTAATACTATTATTCTCTTTTCCTATAATATTTCTCGTCAATTATTACAAATCTTTTTAGTTGATTTAAAAAGAATTCCAACAAACTATTGAGTATTCACGATAGTTGAATTTTATGGTTTTTATTTATTTATTTATTATAGTCTTTTACTTTTTTGTTCTCTTTTTACTTCTTCTTTTTATTCTTGTAAGATTAAATATTTTAATTCATATCAGGATCTTGAACACGATAATCTTACATAGAGATCGTTAGAGGCACATACCTGATGAGGAAGACATCATCACATAGAGAAGCGGAAGCGTTAGTCGTAAATTGGTTTCTATCTCCTTGCCCAGCTTTATGTTACCACATCCGTCAGTGATAGAATTGTTGTAGAGAATATGTGGTAACCCTAATGGGTGGAGGGAGAACCAATTTATAGAGGTTATGACTTAATCTGGTACGTCCATCAAGTAACCAATGTACGGACGAGATCTATTCCTTATTAAATATTATTTATGGTATTACTTGGATTCCAAGTAAACTTGGGCCATAAGTAAGAAATAATTAATAATAATTAATAATAATTCTTATATTCTCCCGCTTGGCCCAATGACCATATAATATTAATATTTAATAAACATTAGTTGCGCGTCTAATAAATCTCTTCTATAATTTTCATCATAAATACCACAATATAACAAACTACTAATGCGAGTTATGGCGGTTGTACATAAATTTTAAGCTACATACTTCCTTCCATATACTATTGCATTAGCAACTTATCATACTAGGTTCATAAGCTATAAAAACATATAACATTTTATGGTCCACAATAATGTCTCATAGAGACTTATCTTGTGATATCTCAAACAATAATGTGTACACCATTATGAGAAATAAGAAATTCATTAATGTATATCAGAAACACATAATTTGAGCTCAAAGTGTAAAAATATCATAAGTGCTTCAATCATAAGTACAACCAAGACCCCTTATTTGAACATGTTCTTTAAATGTCTTTGGTTGTAAGCCTTTTGTTAACGGATCTGCAATCATGAGATCAGTTCTAATATTCTCAAGTAACACTCTTTGTTTCTGAAATTCTTCCTTAACGATAAAGTACTTTAATTTCATACGTTTGGCACCTTTGGAGTACTTATCGTTCTTGGAAAAGAATACTGCTGCAGTATTATCACAATAAATTTTCAGCGGCTTGGTAATGGTGTCGACAACCCCATGTCCTGAAAATAAAGTTCTGCAGCCATAATGCATGATTTGTGACTTCACAACATGCCACAAACATTCTTTACAGTTTTTTTTTTCCAGTGATAAATTTCAGGATTACTTTGATATCTTCCTAGCATTCCGACCAAAAGGTTAATATACGGTCTTGTGCAAGTTTGAACATACATCAAACTTCCAAAAATAGAAGATAAGGAATTATTTTCATTTATTTTCATTCTACATCATTCTTTGGGCATTGCATGAGATTAAATTTGTCCCATTTTTGAATAGGAACTATTATTGCTGAACAATTGTTCATGTTAAATCTCTCTAGAACTTTTTCGATGTAGCCTTTTGAGACAGTACCAATAATTCTTGTGATCTATCACGGAATATTTCTACCCCTATCACATAGGATGTCTCACCCATATTTTTTCATTTTAAAGTTCATAGAGAGAAAGTCTTTCGTCTCACGCAATATGCCTAAATCATTACCAGCAATTAAAATGTCATCAACATATAGGACTAAAAATATAAACTTACTCCCACTGATCTTTTGATATATACACCGATCAACGGTAATCTCTTTAAATCCAAAAGATGTTATGGTATCATTAAACTTTATATACCATTGTCGTGAGGCTTGTTTGAGTCCATATATTGACTTCTTTAGTTTACACACCATTTGATCTTTTCCTTTAATTTCGAAACCCTCTGGTTGGTCCATATAAGCATCCTTCTCAAGGTCTCCATTAAGAAAGACAGTTTTCACATCCATTTGATGTAAATCTAAATCATAACGATTCTTAATGAGTCTTTCTTTGAGACCGGTGAAAAGGTTTCTTTATAATCAATGCCTGTTTTTTTTAGTGTATCCCTTGGCAACAAGTCTGGCTTTATATCCTTCAATATTACCATTAGAATCACGTTTGATCTTGAAGATCGATCTACACCCGATTCTTTTAGAATTTTCTGGTAATTGAACAAGATCCCAGACTTTGTTGTATTCCATGGATTTTAACTCTTCATTATAGCATCAATCCATTTATTAGACTCAGTGTTTTCTATGGCCTGTGAAAATGAAATCGAATCTTTATTAATTCCAATGTCAAAATCTGACTCTTGTAAATAAATCACAAAATCATCTGAAATGGTCGATTTTCTTAATGGCACTGTTTGTGGTTCATTTGCGTCAGATACTTGTGAGTTAGTTCCTTTTTGAAGTGTTTCACCCAAATGTTGTTCAACATTGTTAAAGTGGTCTTCAACAAGAGGAACAACATTTGTGATTGGTGCGGAAGTAGGTACATTCATGGGCAATGAAATATTTACCCTTACCTCATTAATTTTCACACTTTGTCGTTCAACACTCCCACTAACTTCACCATTCTCAAGGAATTTTGCAAATGGATTTTGTAACACCTCGTATCCGAAAATAGAGATTTCAGATTTCTGGTGTTACAGGTGGCACTCACGGACACCATCCACGGACCGTAGATGGACTCACGGTCCGTTCTGCAGGTCCGTGGTTCGTGACAGAAAACTTCCCCAGAACTCAATCAGAAAAT
>JAJOOO010015694.1:0-13629 GCA_029582685.1 Solanum piurae | reverse complement strand
TATTAGTTTTTCATATAATAATATTATGTTTTTAGTATAAGTTTTTGTCATCTAATTTATTATCATATGATTTGCAAATTATAAGTTTTCGCATGACGCCTTATTCACACTTCATAACCCAACAAGTGGTATCAGAGTACATGGTTAAATGATCCAATGGTTCAACAAGATTGAAGAAAGGTTCAAGTGGTATCAGAGCACATGGTTCAAAGATCTGATGGTTCAATGATCTAATGCTTGAATGAGGTTGAAGACAAACTCAAGTGGTTTCAAATCAATTTGTAAGTAATTTGATGATAAATAATATTTTTGTCCAGCTACATGTGGAGAAAAGATTAAAACCATATTTTCAACATTCCTGTTGATGCAATTTTAAAAATAAAACAAATATTTTTAACGAATTTTTAACCCATATATTTTAAGCTTTATTTGTAACCATGGCAAACAGCAGTGATGAAGATTTTGTGAAGAACAAGACTATCAAATATATGAAGAAGGCGGATCAAGTTTTGTCAAGAAAATCTAGCCAAAAGGGGAGATTTGTTAGGGTTTTGTCCTAATTTTCTTACCTTATTTGAAGTTTATTTTTTCTTAAAAGAAAAGACAAAACATTACCATAAATATTTTTACTTTTTCTGAAAGGAAAATATATTTTTCTTTCATATTTGGTTAATTCTTTCCTTAGAGGAAAAGTTAGGAGATCTATAAATTGAAGACTCCTCTTATCATATCAAGAATACAATAGAATCCATAATGTAGTCGTTTAGAGACTTTTGTTTATGGGGAGATTTATTCTCTCAACATTTTTAGTATTTTCTTTTATATTAGTTTTTCATATATAATATTATATTTTTAGTATAAGTTTTTGTCATCTAATTTATTATCATATCATGATTTTCAAATTATAAGTTTCCGCATGACGCCCTATTCACCCTTCATAACCCACACACACATACAAATATATATATATATATATATATATATATATTGCAGGTTTAATTTAAATGTGTTTTAAAAATGGTGAATGAACTTAGGACAATTTATATTAAATAAAGATAACATACCACAAATTCTTCAGTTATATAAGGAGTGCACTTGATCAATTTTCAAGAGAAAACATATTCCTCTTCTAAAGTTTGTGACTTAGAGAGAAAACAAATATTTTTTTCTGAAGTATGTTGCAATAAATAGTTAAAAATAGAAAACAAATTAGGAAAAACGAATCACTACATTACAAAATTATAGTGCATATTTGATTATTGTTTCCTACTATTTCTTAATTTGGAGAATTTTTTTGTCATTCACAATCCAAATATGAATAATGAAATTTTTTATCCTTCATTTTTATTACCTTCTCGTGGATTACTTCAATGTACTTTATGTTATGAAGCATTTCGTACTCATATGAAATTCATGAATCTTTTACGAACTATTCATCAATTATTGTTTGAGCAAAATATCATCCTACATTCGCACGTATATGTATCCATAGTACTTTTTAGATAGAAAATCTACCATCAGCTCAAGTTGCGGTCCAACAATATGCAAATTTACAAAATGCTATCCTACGTTCTCCAATATATGCATCAGAAACTTTCTTACAAGAAAAATCGAAATCAGCTCAACATGCGAGTTTGCTAAATGCCATCCTGCGTTCTCCTTTATTTGCATCCAATATTTTTGTTTATTAGATAATCCACCATCAACTCAACTTTGGTCCCACAATATGTGAGTTCGCAAAGAAATGATGGTATAATTATCTAGCCAACAACGTTGTCGATTCATAACCACTCGATAAGAAATAACTGAGCACCAATAATCGATGGACAACTAATGTCTAGAAGAAATAGTGCTGTACCGATAAGCAATGAGAGCACCACCAATGTATATGCTACAAATGAAAAGAAGAAATGGAGTTGGAGATTCAAACATAGATTGTTGTTGACTGTGCCAATGAAAAGAAGATATGAATTTTCCACGTGTATCACATATCATGTTTATATATATATATATATATATATATATATATTGTAAGTTTAGTTTAAATGAGTTTTAAATACGTCATTTTACGGTATATGTTTCTATGTTATATTATTAAAAGATATTCCTCTTAAATTTAAACAAACTAATGCACATATTTTTTATGTGTTCACTTATATATCAATTATACTTCCACTGTCCAACAATACTCATCCACTATTGACTTTGCACACTCCTTAAAAAAATTATAAATATAAGGGTAATTTTACTATATCACCATTTGAATATAAGAAATAGAATGTCATGAAAAATGTTATAGAGAAATGACTATAATTAATTATAAGGGTAAATTAGGAATTTAAGTGTAAAGTTATCCATTGATTTCATAAAGTAGACAAGTTGGATATCCTAAAATATTAAAATGGACAACTATTATTGAACGGATAGAGTAACTATTTTTTATGTACACGTTTAACACATATATATCATCTTTTCATTTTTGTATGATTTGTTATAGTAAGTTTAGTTTAAATGGGCTTTAAATATGTTGATATATGATATATAATATATGATTTTTCTATTACAAAATTATATGTTCTTCCTATGGATATATAACTAGTGCGCGTGTTATGTATGTAATTTGATTTTTTGGACACCATTATTTACTTTTACTCAATTTTTGAATTTTTTTATCCACATTTATCTACTTTGTAATAATTTTAGACATGTGATATTTGAAAGGTAGACAAAAATGGTGAATGAACTTTGAGAAATTCCCATTAAGTAAAGATAACTGACAACAAATACTTTAGTTATGTATGGAGTACACTTGATCAATTTCAAGAGAAAACATATTCTTCTTCTAAGATTTGTGGCTTAGCGAGATTTTTTTTTGAAGTATGTTGCAATAAATGAGTTAAATACAGACAACAAATTAGAAAAAGAAAATCATTTCATTACAAAATTATAGTGCATAATTGATATTTTTCCCTACCTCGTAATAACTTTAGATATGCGATATCCGAAAGCCAAACAAAAAGGGTGAATGAACTTTGGGCAATACACATTAAATAAAGATAACCGACAACAATATTTTTAGTTATATAAGGAGTGCACTTGATCAATTTCAAGAGAAAACATATTCTTCTTCTAAAGTTTTATATTTTTTTTCTGAAGTGTGTTGCAATCAATGAGTTAAATATAGGCATCAAATTAGAAAATAATGATTATATTGAAAAATTGTAGTGCATAACCCCCCCCCCCCTACAGTTTCTTGCTATGAAGAATTTATTTGTCATTCATACTTCAAATATGAATAATGCAATTTTCCCCCCTTTATTTTTATTACATTCTCGTCTATTACTTCAATGTCCTTTATGCTAGGGCGTGTATCGTACTCATATGAGATTCATGAATCTTGTACGAACTACTCATCTATTATTGTTCGAGCAAAATGTCATCCTACGTTCGGACATATATGCATTCAGTACTTTTTCATAGGAAAGCTACCATTAGCTCAACCTGCGGCCCCACAACATGGGAGTTTACAAAATGTCATCCTTTGTTCTCTAGTATATGCATCTGGTTATATTCTCTTGTGTTGGGACATGAGAGGAGGAAGAACCTGGAGCGGGATCGTCTGATGGTCTGAATGTGGAAGACCATCAAGGTCATCCTCTCTTGTGTTGCCCCCAGAGAGAGATCCCCCGACTCGAGCCAGGAGACTATCGGGAGTTACCTTGGTTGAATGAGGCATCGTCTGGCGTGATACCCCCGGAGGACCTAGACTCGGGTAGCGATACTTCCCATTCCCAGGGACCTGATTTGTTTTTTCGCCCCTCTTGGGCATGTAATGAACAATACTTTTTTTTCTTTTTTTTCTTTTTCCTTATATTTTTGTAAGCACATGGATGCTCGTTTTTGCTGTTCTTCACAACTAATCAATTGCTTAGGATTATAACTTATGTTATATTGTTGAGTATTGATTGCGTTGTAGGGATTTATCCCATGTACGATTCAGGGTCCATATGAGTGATTTGGGAAAAATAGGGGAGACCGGGTTGAGTTTCTGTCTCGCCCTGTCCCGCTCTGGCAGTCTCGCCCTGGCGGGAATATCGGCTTTGACAGAAACAGTACCCAGGTCAACAATTTCCTCGGGTTCTTCCCGTTTCTAAATTTTTCATTGATTCCCAGGCTATAACTAAGAATTTAGGATAATCCTCTTAGCTAGGATAGTCATTGCCTACCTCAAGTCAACCCAACGGTGCATACTCCAGAATCCCTTTCCCATTAATCCAACGCCACAACCACGCATATCCATACACTCACACACTTATAGTCGGTCGCAACACACACCCATATTTTGCTTACGAATCACATTGTAGTTTATCTAGACCCTTGCACCTAACCCAGTGATGACTCTCTTTCCAAAAATAAGTTCACGAAACTCTGGCAATTGCGACTAGGATAGTTTCGAACATTTAGGCTAGCATATTGCACACATCAAAATCTAGACAAGCAATACTGTGCACATAATCATATCATAGCATCCAAGTAAATGTACCTTTCATGTCACTCCCCAATCCTACACCCTGGACGTGGCCGGCACTCGGAGACCATCGCTGGCCCCAAGCGTACCCTTGGCCTGGCTTACTTAACTCAACGTAAGACTTAACTCATAAGAATAAACTTAATGCAATAGTTTAAATGATAACATCTTAGCCAAAATGGAAACTTATGTCTCAAAACAAAGTATATGCAAATACATAGATGAGAGACTCAATACTAAATGTCTGACTGTCTATGAAGCCTCTATAATACTGAGATGGATGTTGGGACAGACCCCACAACATCCTAATAAAGAAAAACTAGAAAAGCGAAATAAAAGAGTCCTCCGGAATGCAAGGAGGCTCACCACTGACTCTGGAGTGCTCAATTGGATCAACGGCGCGCTGGATGCTGATCCTGGTTGACGCATCATAATAAGATGCAGGACAACTGGTATCAGTACATTGAATGTACGAGTATGCGAGTTGGAATGCTAAACAACAACTTAAGCTTGAAAGGAGTACAAAGGGATACATACCTTGGCACTGTTCAACTCATGAATAACTGAACTCAATCTAAAGTAATAAGACACATGCAATATATAATAATCTTGTAAAACAGTGTATACAACTTAGTTCGTTAAAGATAAAGCAATAACAAACTCAACTTTACTTAAATATTAAAGTAATATAACTTTTGTGGGAGATTCTCTAACCGACAACCACCACTATGAGCCTAGGTGGTGATACAACGTCTTGCCCACACTGCCAGAACTGTCCTATACTTTTCCGTCATATAGAACGCTTAACTTAGTAGATCCACTAGTCTATGCTAAAAGCATCTTAAGGAGTCATCTAGAAAGTATGATCCTTTACTACCCATGATGGCTACATGGTTTATGGAGACTTGATTTAATATGAACTCGCATCCCCATATTGGTGCTCAATACTACTCCCAAAAATATACTTAGCTCATATGTTTTAAAAACAAACTTCTTTCTTTGGTTTGAGCTGATTACTCCAAAACTTAGCTTAAAAGCTCTCTTGGAATCGATGTTCCCGTTTCTTGGCTCAAATGTGAAAATATTTATAAACTTCTTTGGGAATACATAGTTCCTTAAATACTTTTGAGAAATGAACTCAACTCTTACTTTTTGCTTTACTTGAAACTTGAGCCTTAAAACGAAGTTAAAACGTTTAATAAAGACTCTTGAAAATTTTAAGAAACTTTGCTTTGACTTGCTTCTTAACTTCTAGACTTTACTCTTAACTTCTTTGACTTTGATCTTAACTATCCTTGAATTGAATTATAGATTCAAGGCTCATGATCTCATGTTTATGGATGATTTCATGATGTTTAGATGTACCTTAGAGTGTTGGATTGAACTAGAAAATGTAGGTACATCGCTTAGAAACTAGTACGAAAAGATGGGGGAAGAATGGGGTATACTGGCGTCCTTGGCGCTCTGAGAGGCGTGGGGAGCCAGGCCCCAAACTTCAGAGAAGTCTGTGGGGCACGCTGGCTGGTGCAGCGCCCCAAAGCCAAAACTTCAGAGGCTGCTTTGGGGAGCGCTGGCTGGCGCGACGCCCCAACCCCGTTACCCAGGTGTTCTCGATTTTACTTCTCCGTTTTTCATCTCTAAACCCTCCAATCTTACCTAGTTCTTTTCCCAACCACTTAGGATCAATTGTACCCTCAATATAACACCAATCTAACTTGAAAAACAACCCGGAAACATGAATCAATTCACTAAGAACCCTCAACAACACAACCAATCAAGAATTCGACAATTGTTCTTCTAGAACCTCACCTTTCAAGTAAATCACTCCAAACCAAAGGATTTGAAACAAGTTGGTGTGTGGGTGAAATAACCCAACACAGAAAGATCTCACATACCTTAATAGGGATCACCCCCGACGAATTCCACTCGCAAGCTTGGATGATCTTGGAGAATTCTTGCCTTCTTCTCCCGTTCTTTCTTCCTTTCTATTTTCTCCAAGACCTAAGCGTGAATTTAATTATTCTAATCTGATCAAAATAAGCTTTTACCCCAAATAAATCCCTAAAATGAATTAGGAAATTAATTAGAGAAAAGACTACTTTTCCCTTCCCTAAATCCGGATTGGGACTTTCCTCAATCCAACAGCCCAACTTTCGAAAGGCATATCTCACTCATACGATGTCGAAATCGTGCAATCTAGGCGGCGTTGGAAAGATATCTCCAAGTTCTTTCCAACCATATCAATATATGATCCTAAATCATTCTGAGCTAGGAGTTATGACCGTTTGAAATTGGCCAAAACTCACTTTCTTAACTTGGACAAAATTTCCAGATTTCCTTATTCTTTCCAAAAATAAATATTTTCATATTTTAAACTCTTTATAGTCATTTCTAGGTGCGAGATGTTACAATATCTCCCCCTTGGGAACATTCATCCTCGAATGAGCTTTATTTCACTAAGCTAAGGGTAGCAACATCAAGTTCAACACTCAACAAGCAAAAGCAAGTAACAACATGCATACTCATAATTTAGCTAGTACTAAGAAGAGGATTAGTACCTTAATCTGAATTTTCTCCGGATTCAAAGAGATGTGGATATCTCTTCTTCATATCCTCTTCAGCTTTCCAAGTAGCTTCTTCAACAAATTGGTTCCTCCAACGGACTTTGACTGATGCGACCTCCTTTGTTCTCAACTTGCGCACTTGGCGATCTAAAATCTGGACCAGAATCTCCTCATAAGACAAATTATCCTTAATCTCAACATTTTCAGTTTGCACTATCAATGAAGCATCTCCCATGCACTTCTTCAACATAGAGATGTGAAATATCGGATGAACCGCCGCTAATTCTTGTGGTAGCTCCAACTCGTAAGCTACACTGCCAATCCTCTTGGCTATGCGATAAGGTCCAATATACCGGAGACTAAGTTTCCCCTTCCTACCAAACCTCATGACACCCTTCATGGGTAAAACCTTCAAATAAATCCAATCATATACTTCGAACTCTAATGGCCTTCTCCTAACATCTGTGTAGGATTTTTGACGACTTTGTGCCGTTTTCAACCTTTCTTGAATCACTTTAACCTTCTCCATAGCTTGATGGAATAAATCTGGTCCTATCAACCCTGCTTCACCAACTTCAAACCATCCAACAGGAGATCTGCATCTTCTCCCATAAAGAGCTTCATAAGGAGCCATTTGGATGCTAGAATGATAATTGTTGTTGTAAGCAAACTCTATCAGAGGCAGGTGATCATCCCAATTCCCCTTGAAAACAATCACGCAGGCACTAAACATATCTTCTAAGGTCTGAATGGTATGCTCTGCTTGCCCATCTGTCTGAGGATGACAGACAGTACTTAAATTCACCTTCGAACCCAAACCTTTCTAGAAAGATTTCCAAAACTATGCAGTAAATTGTGCACCTCTATCTGAAATAATGGAGACCGGAACTCCATGGAGTCTTACCACTTCTTGAATATATAGTTTAGCATAATCTTCTGCCGAATGGGTAGTCTTTACCGGCAAAAAGTGGGCTGATTTTGTCATTTTGTCGACAATCACCCAAATAGAATCATGCTGTCTGCGAGACCTTGACAAACCTATGATGAAATCCATATTAATAATCTCCCACTTCCATTCTGGAAGTTCTATATTCTTCGTCAAACCACCGGGCCTTTGGTGCTCGACTTTCACTTGCTGGCAATTTGGACACTTAGCAACAAACTCTGCAATGCCCTTCCACTAATACACTTCTCCCAAATCGCGATACATCTTTGTGGAACCTGGATGAATGGAATATCTGTAGCTATGGGCTTCCTCCATGATCCTCTCTTGTAGTTCAATACACCATCTCCCCCTTGATCAAAAGCTAATACTTTTTGCTTATGAACATTTGCCTTTAAATCTAGCAAAATGGGATCTTGGTCTTGCTTTTCCTTCACTTCTGACACTAGTGATGATTTTGCCCCGTTCGTCACCACTATTCCTCCTTCTGTGGAATCCATAAGTCTGACTCCCAGGCATGCAAGTCTGTGCACATCTTTGGCTAACTCCTTCTTTTCTTCCTCAGCATGGGTGGTACTAGTCATGGATAACCTGCTTAAAGCATCAACAACCACATTAGCCTTACCTGGGTGATAAAGAATACTCATGTCATAATCCTTGAGTGATTCCAACCACCTCCTGTGTCTGAGATTGAGCTCTATCTGAGTGAATACATATTGCAAGCTCTTGTGATCAGTGAATATATCAACATGAACACCATACAAGTAGTGTCGCCAAATCTTCAAGGCAAAAACCTACAGCAGCCAACTTTAAGTCATGGGTTGGATAATTCTTCTCATGAACTTTCAACTGTCTGGAGGCATAAGCTATGACTTTGCCATTCTGCATTAAAACACAACCCAAACCAACTCTAGATGCATAACAATACACCACAAAACCTTGAGTACCTTCTGGTAAGGTCAAAACTGGGGCACTAGTCAACCTCTTCTTCAATTCCAGAAAGCTTTTCTCACAAGCTTCAGACCATTGAAATTTCACTGTCTTCTGAGTCAACTTGGTGAAAGGAGACAAAATAGACGAGAACCCCTCTACAAACCTTCTTTAGTAGCCAGCTAAACCCAAGAAACTCCTAATATCAGTTGGAGATGTGGGTTTAGGCCAATTTTGCACTGCCTCAATTTTCTGAGTATCAACTCTAATACCATCACCGAAAATAATATGGCCCAAAAATGCCACAGACTCAAGCCAAAACTCACACGTAGAGAACTTGGCATACAACTCTCTATCCTTCAAGGTCTAAAGAACTATTCTGAGATGACTAACATGATCTTCTTCATTCCTTGAATAGATTAGTATGTCATCAATGAAGACGATGACAAACATATCTAAATAAGGTTTGAAGAATCTGTTCATAACATCCATGAACGTTGCTGGTGCATTGGTCAAACCAAAGGACATGACCAAGAACTCATAATGACCATATCTAGTCCTGAATGTTGTCTTTGGAATGTCGCATTCCCTAACTTTCAACTGATGGTAGCCTGATCTGAGGTCAATTTTCGAAAAATAGGTGGCACCCTGAAGTTGATCAAACAAATCATCTATCCTTGGAAGAGGATACTTATTCTTGATGGTAACCTTATTTAATTGATGGTAATCTATACACATCCTAAAGGAACCATCTTTCTTTCTCACAAACAAGACCGGAGTGCCCCAAGGTGAGACACTTGGTCGAATGAAACCCTTATCTTGGAGATTTTTCAACTGCTCTTTCAACTCTTTCAACTCTGCTGGTGCCATTCTGTATGGCGGAATAGAGATAGGACAAGTATCTGGAATAAGATCTATACCGAAGTCTATCTCTCTCTCAGGAGGGACTCCGGGAAGATCATCTGGAAAGACTTCTGGAAACTCTCTTACTATAGGAGCTGACTGAATGAGAGGTACCTGAACACTTAAGTCATTAACTCGGACTAAGTGATAGATACAACCCTTCGAAACTAACTTTCTCACCTTAAGGTACGAAATGAAATGACCCTTAGGCACTGCTGAACTACTACTCCACTTTATGACTGACTCATTAGGAATCTGAAACTTGACAACTCGAGTTCTACAATTTATTGATGCATAATAGGCATGAAGCCAGTCCATACCTAGAATGACATCGAAATCTACCATGTCTAATTCAACTAAATCAGCCATGGTTTCTTTGTGATTGATGGAAACAGGACAATCACGGTAGACTCTTTCTGCTAGAATAGACTCCCCAACAGGTGTAGAAACACAAAAAGGTTCACAAAGTTTCTCAGGAAGAATCTCAAACTTATTTGCAACATAAGGAGTTACAAAAGACAAACTTGCTCCTGGGTCTAGCAAAGCATAAACATCAAAAGTAAAGACTTTGATCATACCAGTGACAACATCTGGAGAGTTATCTTGCTCATGGTGACTGGTGATTGCATAGAGGCGGTTTGATCCTCCGCCAGTACCAGAAGTAGCTCCTCTAGTGCAGCCCTGTCTGGTGGAGCAACTGATGAAGACTGGGCTCTATTTCCTAGATCTCCACTACCTTGCTTATTCTTAGGACACTCTTTCAAGAAGTGTCCCTCTTGTCCACACTTGAAACAACCTATCAAGCCATCCCGACACTTACCTGGGTTGTTCTCCCACACTTAGCACATGCAGGAGCCCAACTACCTCCTTGTACCACATTACCCTGGGACTGGGCTGGTTTAGATCTAAAGTTCTGCGAATTCTGACCATAATATTCGCCTTTGTTTCGATGTGCAAGTGCACTAGCAGATGATGGAGCAAGCCCCTTTTTCTTCTGCTGAAAGGACGAACGATTCACATTGCCTTTCTGCTGCCCAGACTCATTCCCTGTCTTCAGTTTCTTACTTCTGAACTCTTCCCTGTCTCTCAGCTTCTCTTCCTCAACCTGCTGCAAATAAACCATCAATCTGGAGATGTCCATGTCGCCTATAAGCATTGCAGCCCTTCCCTCCTTGCTTGATGAACGACCCAAGCCAGTAATAAATAAGCTCATTCTGCTCCTCATGTCCTTAACCATTTCAGGAGCGGGACAGCTGGGTGAACTTCAACCCATACTCATGCACACTCAAGGAATCATGTTTCAGTGTAAGAAACTCTCGTACCTTAGCCTCCTTCAGTTCTCGGGGAAAGAAACGCCCCAAGAAGGCTTCTTCGAAACAAGCCCAACTAGCAGGTGGTGCATCCTCAGGTCTACCCTCCTTCCACTGATCGAACCATGTTCTAGAAACATCCTTCAGTTGATATGCAACTAGTTCAACCCTTCCTGCGTCAGCAATATGCATCACCTCAAAAACCTTCTTAAGTTCTTCAACAAAATTTTCCGGATCGTCAGTAGTGACCAAACCAATGAAACTTGGAGGATTCATTCTCAAGAATTCACGAATCCTCGAAGTGTCAGCCTCATCTTGCCTTGGTCCTCTTGGCTGCCCAACCTGGTTAGTCACAACTTGGCTCAGCATCCGGATAGCCTCACGAAATTCAGCATTAGTGACCTCGCCTTGAGGTTGCACGTTTGTGCATTAGGTACCCCTTGCTCTTGTTGTTCAACATTCCTCCTAGCTGGACGACCTCATGCTGCTCTTTGTGGAGGCATGGTTATCTGAAACATGCACAAGCCCGAATTAGAGGGAAACTTTTGGAGATAAACTCTAACGCATGAGATGGATATGAAGGAAGTGAAGAATTTCCTAAATGCTGCAGCCTCCTAATTATAAATGTGGCGCGTTTCACATCGATAACTAGGACTCTACAGACACGGCTTCATAGACTCCCTAGGACTCTTGAACTCTGTGCTTTGATACCAAGTTTGTCACGCCCCGAGCCTACACCCTGGACGTGGCCGGCACTCGGAGACCATCGCTGGCCCCAAGCGGACCCTTGGTCTGGCTTACTTAACTCAGCGGAAGACTTAACTCATAAGAATAAACTTAATGCAATAGTTTAAATGATAACATCTTAGCCAAAATAACAACTTATGTCTCAAAACAAAGTATCTGCAAATATATAGATGAGAGACTCAATACTAGCTGTCTGACTGTCTATGAAGCCTCTATAATACTGAGATGGATGTTAGGACAGACCCCACAACATCCTAATAAAGAAAAACTTGGAAAGCAAAATAAAAGAGTTTTCCGGAATGCAAGGAGGCTCACCACTGAATCTGGAGTGCTTAACTGGATCAACGGCGCGCTGGATGCTGATCCTGGTTACCTACATCTGCATCATAATAATATGCAGGCCAACTAGCATCAGTACATTGAATGTACGAGTATGCGAGTTGGAATGCTAAGCAACATCTTAAGCTTGAAAGGAGTACAACGGGATACTTACCTTGGCTCTGTTCAACTCATGAATAATTGAACTCAATCTAAAGTAATAAGACACATGCAATATATAATAAGATTGTAAAACAGTGTAAACAACTTAGTTCGTTAAAGATAAAGCAATAACAAACTCAACTTTGCTTTAATATGAAAGTAATATAACTTTTATAGGAGATTCTCTAACCGACAACCACCATTATGAGCCTAAGTGGTGATACAACGTCTTGCCCACGCTGCCAGAACTGTCCTATACTTTGCCGTCATATATAACTCTTAACTTAGTAGATCCACTAGTCTATGGTAAAAGCATCTTAAGGAGTCATCTAAAAAGTATGATCATTTACAACCCATGATGGCTACATGGTTTATGGAGACTTGAGTTAATATGAGCTTGCATCCCCATATCGGTGCTCAATACTACTCCCAAAAATATACTTAGCTCAAATGTTTTAAAAACAAACTTCTTTCTTTGGTTTGAGATGATTACTCAAAAACTTAGCTTAAAAGCTCTCTTGGAATCGATGTTCCCTTTTGTTTGCTCAAATGTGAAAACATTTATAAACTTCTTTGGGAATACATAGTTCCCTAAATACTTTTGAGAAATGAACTTAACTCTTACTATTTGATTTACTTGAAACTTGAGCCTTAAAACGAAGTTAAAACTTTTAATAAAGACTCTTGGAAACTTTAAGAAACTTTGCTTTGACTTGCTTCTTAACTTCTAGACTTTACTCTTAACTTCTTTGACTTTGATCTTAACTATCCTTGAATTGAATTATGGATTCAAGGCTCATGATCTCATGTTTATGGATGATTTCATGATGTTTAGATGTACCTTAGAGTGTTGGATTGAACTAGAAAACGTAGGTACATCGCTTAGAAACTAGTACGAAAAGATGGGGGAAGAATGGGGTATACTGGCGTCCTTGGCGCTCTGAGAGGCATGGGGCGCCAGGCCCCAAACTTCAGAGAAGTCTATGGGGCACGCTGGCTGGCACAGCACCCCAAGGCCAAAACTTCAGAGTCTGCTTTGGGGAGCACTGGCTGGCGCGACGCCCCAACCCCGTTACCCAGGTGTTCTCGATTTTACTTCTCCGTTTTTCATCTCTAAACCCTCCAATCTTACCTAGTTCTTTTCCCAACCACTTAGGATCAATTGTACCCTCAATATAACACCAATCTAACTTGAAAAACAACCCGGAAACATGAATCAATTCA
>JAJOOO010015693.1:0-15436 GCA_029582685.1 Solanum piurae | reverse complement strand
AATAAGTAGAAACAAGCTAAATTTATGCCAGATCCAATGGAGTAACTAATATAGGAGTTGTCTGGTATGTGAGATAAGGATAATAATAAATCAGCGATTAAAATTTGGGATTAATTTTATCTCTGAGATATTGGTTAATCTCGAAATTTATTTTATCTTAGGATAAAATGATCTCATAAAATATATATTTCAACACATGAAATATTCTTACTTATCTTATTCCGAACGTGTACCAAAATATCAACTTCTAGTTTCTTCTCCATGCATGTCACGTAACGTACGTTCAAAATTCCAAGACCATCAATTTCACATTAATTGCTGAGAATAACAATACAGTCCGTTTTGGCTGATTTTATGGGACTATTGAAGATATTTCATAAATGAAATTAAAGAGAACTTACGTGAAAACTTCTAGTTCTCTCTAGGTGTGAATATTAATTAATTTCACTTTTATTCATATGTCATTATCTTCAAAATGTAGACTAAGCTGATTAATATTAGTGTCATTTATCTCTACTAGTTGAAGTAATTAAATGATCATATTTTAATTACTTTCATTCATCTTTTTCCTTTTTAGAGTAAAATTATTTTAAATGACGATCATATTGCTAGTAATTACTGTTGCAGTGGGAGGAAAATGATCACCTATGACCGACTAATTACAATTTAAATAGAAGAAAATTGCTCTACAAATTAAAAAAAACATGTATATTATGTATACTCGACACAATAAGTGACATTGTGGAAGTAGCTTAACAGAGAACAAAAGGGCAATCTATTTAAAAAAATGATTTAATTTATTTACACAATTAATATATACTATATAACTGGTAAATTGTCTTTTCTGACCAAATTATTATGTAAATAGTGTTATAATAGAAATTGATTTATAAATAATTTGATGGCATATCTAATTTTTATATCATTAGTGCATAAAATAAATGAATCTATAACCTAATTACGACTCAAGTTGAACACGCCATGTATTTCTTTATGTGAAGTATTATATAATTTCAAATTATGAAAGATCTTAAATAGTCGATTATTTAAAGACGACAAACATAGAGAAAAAAAAGAGATGCACATAAAAATAAAATTAGTTACAATGAATGGAGAACTTCTTAATAAGAAAATGTTTAGTCGTTTTACGAATTTATTTGATGCTAATTCAAATTAATTAAGTAAGTGCATTGCTAATACATAATAAGGAGAAAAAGAATAAAATAAGTGCATCATTAAGCGTGTAGTTTAATTAGTTAACATTCTTTTGATTAATTTGGAATCAAACTTAACCAACAAGAGGATTAAGACAGACTAACAAACACGTGCATGGGCAATAAAGTAACAAACAATAATACTTGAATAAATTTATAATTAGAAATGTAAACATTTAGATCAAATTCAAAGTAGCTGCATAATTCTATTATTCCCGGAATACTTTACTCTTTAAATATTTTAATTGATTAATAATGGATTATTCTTTTGGTAGAAACTAGGAAGCATTATATTATCTTGTGTTTTAGTAACATCCATATGATCAAATATCTTTAATTATATTATTTATCATGTTTGAAGACCTTGACCCAAAGGAGGATAATTTATTCAATAATTTGAGAATTACAATAACTTAGTTCACAAGAAAACTTGTAAAATTTTATCTAAGTTAATGTTGTGAAAAAGTTCACCGAATTTTACATAATGAAAATAATTTACTTTTAAAAATTTGGTCCCTATGTGTCATAAAAGAAGATAGTGACATTAGGGTGATAGAAATATCCTTGAGATTATAAATTTCATACCAAATCTCATTAATCGAACCATTTTTTGAAAAATATAAAACTTTTAAATTATTCAAGCAAAAATCTTACAAATATCAATAGGTGTTTTTCTTCTATAAAACTGATCACAAATCTATGTAAAATCTTGAAAAAAATAAAGTTTAATACATAAAGTATTCCGTGTAATTGGTAATATATAGAGAAAAATGAAAAATCCAAGATTATAAAAGTTTAATAATAAAAGAGATAGAGATAGAGGTTTGTGGGCCTATAATGAAGTTGGGCCGTTTTGTCAGCTCGGTGTAGCTTTGGGCTTGAGTTAACACTTGTAAAGCATTTGGGCCGGCCTTTTGAGGTATGACCTTCAAATGAGTATGTGCTTTTTAATTTTTGTCGAATTGATCTTTAATTTTTATTCTTAGAAATCGAATTTACGCAGAACAAGGCATTAGTTTTTTAAAGACTCAATTATAACCTATGGGATATTATTATACGAAAATATATACTGATGTTCCTTGTGGGATTCGAGGGTTATACATTGCGAACGACCGTCTACACGTTGAATTGTATGTGTAGTTGAGCGTTATCAAGGATCTTCTTATTTTCTGATATCTTTCTTTCCAAACATTGATATTGCTTAATTATTATTTTTATTTATAAATATCTTCATTTGATGGGTTCACTATTATATAATTATTTGTATTGTATTTTAAAAGACAATTTTGAAACTCGCCTTGGGATTCATCTCAAGGCGTACCATAGGTAAAATGCCCTGAAAATTACATGTGGGACTTAGTTGTATGAGGATTACATTCTAAATTTTACAAGTTATGTGTCAAATTCATTTGTTAACTCTCATATTTTTTTAATAAATGATATGCTTAATAGTTTTTTTTTTCATCTATAGAAATAAGAATATTGAGAATAACTCAAACAACAGGTCATAGTATTGTACATTTACTACTCCATTTGAGAACATCGGGAGGGCATCTCCAACCCTGCACTTTATTTTATTCTCCAAATATAGAGTTCTCTATTTTTTTAGATAACCAACTCCAACCCAATTCTCTTTTTTACTCTCTAAAAAAGAATTTTTTTCTCTCTCCTCAATATTATATTATTATTATTATTTCTATTTTATTCTCATTTTCTTATTTCATAATTTAAATCCTTTATTTCTTTTTCCCAATAATTACTTTATATAATTTTCATGTGATATAAAGTTTTATTTTTTCAAATTTATAAAATTATATTTTATTCTAAATTTTTAAATAACATAAATTGCAAGAAAACATTATATAATATACAAATTAATGGACAGAGTCAAATAAAAGTGAAATACAATTACATAAACATTACATAGACATTCAATTTTTTCCGAAATAATTATGTTGCTCTCATAAATGCTCTATTAATGCATTACAGAGTTCAAAATGAGCATCTTTGTCCTTTTTTTTATTATTTATTTATGTCTAGCTAAAAGTTGTTCAAAAATCGGAGATTTTTATCTACCACCATTTATGTCGTTGGAGCCTCTACGACATCTTGAATCAGTGCATTAAAATCATGTTCATCCTCAATTATCATGTTGTGCAGTATAATACATGTAGTCATTATATCATGTAGCACTTCCTTTCTCCAAAAAATGTGACGGTCCTGCAATAATTACAAAACATGATTGCAAAACTCCGGATGCACGTTTAACATCTTTTCGGCATGATTCTTGTTTCATCGCAAATTAATTATTATGTTATGTATTGTATTTTATCTTGTATTTAAATTATTATGTTATGTATTGTATTGTTCTCTTGTATTTAAATTATCTTATTA
The DNA here is from genome assembly GCA_029582685.1 of Solanum piurae. NCBI lineage: Eukaryota > Viridiplantae > Streptophyta > Magnoliopsida > Solanales > Solanaceae > Solanum > Solanum piurae. The sequence goes on along the minus strand of JAJOOO010015693.1, from coordinate 11,828 downwards.
TGTATTGTATTTTTAAATTAAAATTTTCATCTTATCATTTTAATTTTGTGTATTCTTTATAGTGAAAATTAATAATAAAATCAAAGTATATTATTGACAAAAATTAGAAAAAATTAAAATACTGCTAAATTGGAATGAAAGTAGTATATATTAAATAAAATACTTTTAAAAATATTATATTACATTTAAAAAGAATTATGAATATTAGATATCTAATTAATGACATTATATGTAAAATAATATGTTAATTAGAAAGTAATAGAAATAATAATAAAATACTCAAAAAGTGAAATAGAGAGTGCGAATAGTAGTTCTTCAAATTTGGAGAACTACTATTCACCTCTCTAAATATGAAGAATAGAGAGTGATATGGAGGTGGGTTGGGGTGCCCATTCTCTATGTTACTCTCCAAATATAGAGAATGGAGAGTAAAATAGAAGTAGGTTGGAGATGGTCCGAGGGTGAGTATTCACACTTAACATTAATTTATTTTATAAATAAATAGCCAAATTTTACATATTCAATTCTCATTGGTCTTTCTTGTACGAAGTTCCTCTATATAGACCATGAAATAAATTAAAGGGAAAAGAAAAGAGAGCAAAAGAAGGAAAGAAGAAAAAAATGTGCCAAAATAATAAAAGATGAAACAATTGCAACCCAACCTAACTATCTACTAAGCAGCCTTTCTGTTGGTTTGCAAAGGTATTGGTCAGAGTTGATGTGAAAAAGGACATTATCTCTACACCTCAACATTCATTACTTGGAAACTTCCGATGTCGGTCTGACCAGAAAACTCATACAACCACCATTGATGTTAGCTTCTGTGGAGGGGCGCGGGATAAATGTCCAGCGGTTGATAGCTCAAACGGTCATTATGAGGCAATGGTCCTTCCTGAGAATTTAAAACATTTTTATAGGCACAGAATAATTGGGGAAATCGAAACCACGAAACCTGATAAAAATCTGCATGAGATTGCAAGCTAAAATATTCACAAGGAAGAAGGTTGCCCCTGACTGAGACCATTAAGCAAAAGCACAACATAGTAACAGCACGTGGCAAGCCTTGTACAGTCTACTTTGAGAGCCCCATCCCCGTCATGCAAAGCAACAGGATGTTTAAAACAAAAATAACAGCAGACATTATACTGGGCTGCATTGTACACATTCTATATGATCCCTATTCTCACGTTTCTAAAGCAGTCAAAAAGTAGTATTACTGCTGTTGAAGAAATTGGTATTGTTATAAAGACTTCACATTATGTCTGGAAAGTAAATATAACGATTGAGAATCTGCAAATATTATATTACCTCCTCCATGTTTATTTGGAAAGGCTTCACAAAATCTTCGAACATGGCAGGCTGTAACCCTCTCATTTTGTCTTCTACTTCCTGAAGAAGCAACAGAGGGTGTCAACAGAAATAAGGATGCAAACAAAAGATGTAGACAAGCAAAACAAACTGAGAGTACACTTCGAGATTTTGATGAAAATTATAAGGTATTCTCTGTTCTAAAAAAACTTGTAAGTATAGGTTAGGGGTGGCAAAATGGTTAAAATTTACAGTTATCCATCCAACCCAACTCATTTTAAATGGGTTGGATATCATTTCAAAAGTGAGTCAAATATGGGTAAACCCATATGATCCATCAGAGTATATTGGTATCCACCAACTGTACTAGTTACTATTATAGTACAGTATCTAGGCTCTAGGTATAAAGATTGGTATAATCTTGTCTAAAGAAACCTACAAGATTACGTCTATAGACACCTACAAGTTTGCCCAATTTTAGTATGGCACACAAGAAGCTTTCTCAATTTATATTCTATAAGACTATAATAGGGAGAAATCCACAAATAAGCACTAAGATAAAAATTAAAGAAAATATATGGGTTCTACCATTCCAGGCAGTATGCCCAAATAAAGCAGGCAGAGGATAAGAATTAAAATGTTCAATGTTTTGCTTGGAAAAACTACCAGTTTCCTGAATCTTGGTAATGTGGAAACAAATTGAAATATGCATTTGAAACAGTTTATCAAGGCTTAAACTAATTGAAATTAGCTCATCAATAGGTGTTTATCCACGCTAAACATCTGTGGAGGTACCAAGTGATAATTAAACGAAGTCTGCAAGTCATTTTAAATCACCCGTTCAAGTTTCAAATTTATTATCCATCTTGAATTTACCACTGTCTGACAGCTTGAGGAGCGACAACGAAGAATATTAAATTGGCATGTATGTTTAAGTATCAGTACCACAATGAGCTCCTTTTGTGTCATAGCATCCTCCTCTTCTAACTATCAAGAAGATTCTCTCTAGTATTTGTCAATGCTCTGGCACTTGACCGCTATCCTACATTTAGCAAGATATAAAGGAACCATTTCTTTTGACGTTCCAAGTAAATCCTTCTGAACCAATTAAGTCCATGAGCCCTTGAAAGTTTGGCTTGAAGTGGCATTTGGTGTATACACATATCTCTTATTTGATTCTGTCGTGAATGATAGGTATTACATAGGTTCTTCTCTCTGCTAGTTCAATTATAACTAACCTTTGTAGCTCATATACTGCTCCATTACGCAACCTTTTCAAGAAATTCTACGTGAGATTCCCTTTGTAAAAATGAGCATACAAATAGTTTATAATAGGTTTTTTTCAGTAAACATAGTTTACATTAGGTTGAATTGGGGAGTTTCTAAGCCTGACAATACTCTAAGCGGTACAAAGTTGAGCAAATTGTTATTAACACCATAAATTGTCTCCCTAATTATGCCACGTGTCACAGAGTCAACTAAAACTTTATCATGAGGTAACGTGAAATTCATTTTCTTCTACTTGCGGTATCATTCTATATGCACTTCCAAGTCCAGTCAATTTTTTGTGTCTCAAGTAGGAAATCAACTCCAACTTTTTCTGCCAGATATTTTCATCCTCTAATCTAACATTTCAATCCCGAAACCAACCATCAATCATAAAACATTTGAACCACAATGAAAAACATAGTCAGAAATTTCAGCATCAAAATATCCTTCTAGTTGTTGGACTACTCATACTAGTTCAAATATTATTTAGGCAGATAACATATACAGCCCCCTGAACTTGCCAAATATTTTTAATTAGACACGTCAATTAAGGGTGTAACCTATTGAAGACCCTTCATGTGCAAAATGTGTCTATTGAACACAAGTAATGCCAAAAAAGGTAACCCTCCCTGGATATAACTTCTATTGAAATAAGAATTCTCTAGCTTATCCACCCCCAAACATTGTTCTCCTTCCCAAAAGCAAAAAACCAGAAAATAAGCCCCAACCACCAAATTGGTCTTTCCCTTCTCCCAAACACTCTTCATCCACCATTTGGCCAACACCACCCATCTCCATTTTGCCAATGTTCACCACTGAGGAACCTCACCCCCTTGACATCAATATATCTAGGTAAGTTCACGATTTCTAATCTTGTATGCCCGCACATCTATCTTATCATACGCATCTCGCAATACTCATCTTGTGAATATTTTAAACTTTAGCAGCACAACACTCGTTCCCATATGATATTGTTAGTCTTATACTGTTCTATCCCAACAAAGGTACGGGGAAGGTCTGTGTACATCCTACCCTACCCCATTTGTGGGATTACAATGTGTATGTTATTGTTGTAGTCTTGTACTGTTTATAGAACTACCTTTCACTTTGGTAGGTATCCTTCGGTCGCATGACTCTGCAGTAGCACTTCTCCATTTCAACCATCCTATTTTTATCCTATTCTGGTGTGATCGCATGTGAAAATCTGCTTGCAGGCTCACAGAATATTTCTGACACCATTTATTTCATAAAAAAAAAACCATTGCTATTATTTTAAAAAAAAAATTCACCATTTCTACTTTTTGAAGTTTTTATAGATGCACCATTTCTATATTGTCTTTTATTATTTTGAGAACTATTCCTGAAATGATGCTTTAAAGATTGGATACGTCTAGCATATCAGTAACTGTTAAAAGTAAAGGCCTCAACTAATCAGAAAATAAGATGGCATGTAACAACTCATACAATTGACTTGTTGGTGAGGCCTCAACTCATACAACTCTGCGCGATTCATAATAATGAAAAAATAGGCAAAGTAATTGCACTTGGTATGAAGAACATTGCTTGTTGTGAGATAAAAAGTTGATTTGTGAAAAGCAGGTGAAAACATAAATTTCCATTTCTAACCAGATATACTTTTAACGGAGAAGAAAATACAACTGCAGGTTCATCTTACCAATCCAGTTATTCTAGAGTGTTCAAGAAGCTCATTGGAAATCAAATCCAGTATATGCCTGTTCGCCAATAACCCCCTCATTGCAAGTTCCTCTGTCTCATCAATATACTGTGATATAAATTAAGTTAGATTATCTTTTATATTGCAAAAGAGTAGAAGATGAACTGCTTGTAACAGATTGATAACTCAAAGTTACATCATGGAACTAAATAAGCTAGCAGCTATCTTCCTTCTGAATTTGTAGTGCTCTCCAGTTTCAATTTTTTTTTGTGGCAGTTAATAGTACTTTGATGGCAATAGAGTGAAACTGAAGTTGGACTTACAGCTTTAGATTGCGTGATTCAAATCAGCCATAAAGCAAAAACAAACCCAAGAAAAAAAGGAAAAGGAAAAATAGATTAAAGAATGTAAAAGAAGTACTGCAATTATTAACCATTTGAGATGACCTTTCCAAAAGTTATTACCAAAGAACATAGGAAGAAGGCCCATGGCACTTAAAATTTCAGAACTTGCATTGTATAATCAAGAAGCCTGGTTTGATTCTTTTTCTTTTCCTATTTAGGTTGGTGTGAAGAGTTAGCTGGGCCAGACACTCCCATTAATTAAAAAAATGGTCCGGAGAGGCTAGAGTGGTGGCTGGTTGCATACACCTAGACAGTTTTAAATTGTTGATGCATTTAACAAATGGTATATGTAGTATATAAAACCACAAGCAAAATTCATGTTTTGAAAGATTAGAAATGGAGAAACAAAATCTGTTGTCCGGAATAACCAAATATAACCATAAGAGAAGAAATTTGAGTTACCCTTGTCAATTCACGAGTAAATAGCTCAGCAACTTCAACTGTCATATCAGCAGGAATTATATGAGGATCATCCCACTGAATCATCCAAGGAGCTGAACAAGTTAGTGAATCGAGAATATGTTGTGAAAAATAAATATAAAGTATTAAACCAAGCCAGTTCATGCTCCACAAAGGAATCATACCTTATATTTTATAATCTCACCATCAGGACTGTCAGGCCGATCACCCAATCCTATTTTTTTTGTCAAAGAAGTGAGGCCCAACCTAGAGTTTCTTGGACTTATCACCATTTCCCGAGCAATCTGGCATAGACGTAGTAAAAATTTGAGTTCACAGCAATCACATACTCAACGATTGTCCCTTTTTCACCTCCCCACTACTAACGCTAGCCAAGGCAAAGCTAGCAAATATATACACATTTGTACTAACATACAAAGATATGTAGGTATGTAAAAGGCCAGCAAAGATTTTGTTAATAATCATCCCCGTTCACAGATGTTGTAATTTCCTCAATACCTTAAATTTTATCTTCCTCCACACCTCAAGAACATTTGTACAAAATGGACTTTCGGCGTGATTCAACCCCAAAAAACTAGCTCAAGATCTGAGGATTTCCCAAGACCATATAAGTAGATCAAGTCCCCATCCCACCGCCTATGTGGGATTCAACATCCCCACCCCCACCTACCGCGATGCTCAGACCTGCCAACTGGAGTGTAAACAATATAATATGGGTGCTCGACATCATGTAAGCCGAGAATTTGGATAGGTCTGAATTTGATACCATGATAAGAAAGAGACCTTAGGCCTAACTCAACACAATAAGCTAGTTCAAGAGGTGTGGATTGCAAGACCATATAAGGAGGTCAAGTACCCAATCCCACCATTGACGTGAGACTCAACAACATTCATGTGCCAATAAAACTGTACTACTCCACCACCCTATAGTTATTGCTACCAGCACAACCAACACAACAAAGGGTAAAATCAAGAGTACTTCATCGGTCACTGCTTGAATGTTGCAACATTTGAAGAATTGAGTCTACCTTGGTAATCTTTTCTAGATCATCTACTCCTCCATCAGTAATGTCATCACCAAATACAATACGTTCGGCACAGCGCCCGCCATGAGCTACTACCATTTGCATTTTCATGTAGCCAAAGGTTGTATAACCTTGATCAACCACATCTTCTCTAGGGTAGAAAACTGATACTGCAGTTTCCTGGTCAGACAAACAAGCAACAGTTGAGTACTGGAGTCAACAAAAGCTTGGAATGAATATGACACAACTTATGTTCACAGAAAACATAATACACCTTTCCCCCAGGTAGAAGCTGAGAAAAAGCATGCCAATCAAACTGAGGGAACAAGTGCGCCAACACAATGTGACCAGCTTCATGTACTGCCAACAATTGTCTTTTTTCACGAGATACCTATTACAAAATTTTAAATCGATCAATACAATAAACCTATACATCTTGTTTCTTTTAGGAGCAACAGGGTAAGATTGCGTACACTTTGCTCACACTTCTGCTGCTCTTCCTCTGTCAGGAGAACACCCATACCCTCAAGCAATTGCTTGTCCAAAACATCGACGATATCCTGCTGGTTGATCTTAGAATGTCCTTTTCTTACCTGCATGTAAGCTACCACTCTCAAGAAAATGGAAAGCCAAAAACATGATTTTCCTTGAGGAAAACATTTTCCCTCATACATAAGACACCCTATTTTAAAAAAAACTGAAACTGGAAAGATGCCATATTTCAACTTGGATTAACCGAGCCTTAATCTTATAATAATGATTCCTAATGAGGACAATAGTTAGCATATATCACATAAATTTCAAGTTTTAATTAGTTTAATCAGTTGTCAAAGTTTGGATTTATCAGTCTGTTTGACATTGGTATGTGATGGAGGAGTTAAGGTGGAGATCAGGCGATGCATGCACTTAAGTTATAAGGGTGCCTGAGAAGATGTTTTAATCAATTTTATGGTTTGTGTTTTCCCCTGTTATAGATAAATTGATCATTAAGAAAGGTGATTTTAAAAAGCACTTGTGGTGACAGCTCTTATACTTGACTTGATAATTTGGTTTACTTTCCAGGCATCTGCTCAAGAACTTTCAATCAGGGCCACCTAAGCTTGCCTCATTTACTTCTCTTAAAATATTTTATGTTATCCTATCCACCATCTTATTTTTTGATGACAAGGGAAACTTACAGTTGCTACACTTTGGGTGCGCACAGGGTAAAACTCTTGCTCCTATACACAGGAGAGGTAACCCGCACTAGGTAGGCCCGATGCGCCTTGCTATCCACCATCTAATTTTCTTTTTTTTCCCAAGAAAATCATGCTGTAAAGTCTACCGTTACAGCAAAAAGCTAATTACGTGATCTCAAATATGCAATCTAATATACATTTTTATAAGAAAAAAATGTAAGTTGTGTTCTACAAGTCTCCATGTTAATTAAGTGATTTTAAGTCAATTGTCAATAACTTACATTGTTTAAGAAAACAGAACTTGTCAAGAAAACAATAGGTCAACTGATATGAAGCTCCAAAAGTGATTAGAGACGTTATATATCAACGGAAAATACAAAGAACAAACTTACAGACATTATTCCAGCTTCATTGACTAGATTTCTTATGTCTGCCCCAGAATATCCAACTGTACGAAAGACAAGCTGCAGAAGTGCAAGGAAAGCAGTTCAACAATCAAACTCCTAAACCTGAGCCCAAATGGAGCATACATTAAGTCTAACAAAGAGAACATCATTGTCTTCCTGCAACCAAGTACAAGAAAAGGAACAACTAGCTTTTGGCCTGTGCAGTTACTACACAAACTCATTTCACAAGCCAAGAATTTTCTACTTTCCTTTTCTTAGTAACCCATTTTCAGATTCTGAATTTCTGTTCCAATGGCAGAAAAAGCACCAGCAGAGAAGAAGCCAAGGGCAGGGAAGAAGTTACCAAAGGAATCAGGTGCTGGTGGTGCTGACAAGAAGAAGAGGAGGACAAAGAAGAGTGTTGACTGTTGAGACTTAGAAGATCTACATTTTCAAGGTGCTGAATCAAGTTCACCCAGATATTGATATTTCAAGCAAGACTATGGGGAACATGAACAATTTCATCAATGATATATTTGAGAAGCTTGCTCAGGAGTTTTCAAGATTGGCTAGGTATAATAAGAAGCCTACTATCACTTCTAGGGAAATTCAGACTGCTGTTAGGCTTTTGTTGCCCGGTGAGTTGGCTAAACATGATGTTTCTGAACTAAGAGGACTAAGAGCCTGTTTGGATTGGCTTTTGGCTTATGACTTATAAGCCATAAGTTATTTATGTTATTTTGGCTAAAAAACAGGTGCTTATAAGCACTTTTTTATTTTATCCAAACACTCCAAAACTGCTAAAAAGCTATTTTAGCTTAAAAGCACCTAAAATAAGTCAAACCAAACATGCTCTAAGGCTGTTGCCAATTTTACTAGTTCTTAGACAGGTGTTTGGAGTTGTTTGGATTTTGGTCAAGGTAAAGGGTAGTGCTTTTGTTGGGTTGAAAAAAATGTTAGATTTGTAGCTTTTATTACTTAATGATTCAGTAATGAATATGAATGAATGGTTTAGCGGAAAAAAGGGGGAAAAAAAAGAACTAATGAAGCAAGCGATTTACTTTCTCAAAGGCAATATCCTCGGAAAGCAGTTTCCCAGCACTGTGAACTCCAAAAATTTGCACTCGTTGATTTGCATCTGGTAAACCAATATACACACGTCTGTCAATACGTCCAGGGCGGACAAATTCTAAGTCCAGTTCATCTGGCCGATTGGTTGCACAGATGAATATGACAGCTTGTCTTAGTGAAAACCTATCAACACCAGTTTTTTCTTTCCTGCACAAACAAGTCCTGTATTATCTTGGCTGCACAACCATACAGGAATATAGGAGGGAAAAAGTGGCTTTGCCTTCAATACTTCTCTAGAATATTAGAGTAATCTTTTTTGCTATGCATGTTACTGTAATTTCTATCTCTAGCAGTGCACTTGATAAACATACCAAAATAAATCATCACAGAAGTCTTGGTGTTTCCAGTATGAGAAAATATTGCTAACTCGTAACAGAAGATGTAAGCAGAACATGTGTCATATTTTTCTCTTCTTTTAAACAACACTTAAAGGACATTATAAAGTGATGTCCGCATATTAATTAAACTGTTAGGTGCTGCAAGTTAGTCAACTGCCAAGACACATTAACTCATATTTGTTCATAGTTTGACAAAAAGAGCAAAAGACTCCAAAGTTCACTAGGGGTGTGTTTGGTATGAAGGAAAACATTTTTCGTTTCCAATTTTCTCATGTTTGATTGGGTAAAATGTTTTGGAAAATGTATTCCAAATCAACTCATTTTCCTCAAATTTAAGGAAAATGACTTCCCTTCAAAAAGTAAGGAGAACATTTTCCAAAACTTTCCTCCAACTTCAATACAATTTTTTTTGTGGAAAAAAAAATTTAAAGCTTTTTTTAAAATATATTTTTCAACTTCAATTTTTTTATTTTTTTACCCCACCCTTACCCCGATCCCCCCCCTCCCGCCAGCCCCCTACCACCACCACCCCCAAAAAAAATAAAAAAAATTTGTTTTTAATAATTATTTCCAATTTCAAAATTTTATTTTCACCCCTACCCTCAACCCCCTCCCCACACACAATTAAATTTAAAGCTTGTTTTTAAAAAATACTTTCAATTTCAATTTTTTGTTTTCACCCCCCACGCCACCCCTACCCTGACCCCCCTCCCCCAAAAAAAATATTAAATTTAAAGCTTGTTTTTAAAAAATACTTTCAATTTCAATTTTTTGTTATTCACCCCTCCACGCCACCCCTACCCTGACCCACCCCACCCCCACTACCACCCTACCCGCGACCCCCCAACTCCCCCAAAAAAAAATTAAGTTTGTTTTTAAAAAATATTTTTAATTTCAAATTTTTATTTTTTTACCCCATCTCACCCCTACCCCACCCTCCCCAAAAAAAAATTTAAGTTTATTTTTAAAAAATATTTTCAATTTCAATTCAAAAATTATTTTCTACTCTCTAGTAAAAATAAAAGATATTTTCTCAAAAATAATTTTCATTCATAAATCAAACACTAAAAAATCTTTTCCAAAAAATATTTTCTAGTCACCAACCAAACATGAGAAAATAAGTCAAAAATCTACTTGTTTTCCAGGAAAAACATTTTATAGGAAAACATTTTCCTTCATACCAAACACACCCTAGATTTTTCATTGCCTCATAATACAAAAATGCATAATTCAACAGCAAAAGATTTCACTGGCTAGAGATTGTAGACAGTGTAGGGAAGAAAGGGAAATGTTCTTCTTTGAGAAGCCATATCAAGCAGATTGCAGAATAAGATTCTAGAATCAGATCTCATCAAAAACAGCTGCGCTATAGTGTTCTCCAATATGAAATTTTCATTGCAAAGAAGAGGAGTGTGCATCTTTATGTTGGGTGTTCTTCTGTCGTGCGCAAGATACGACTTATTTAAACTGAATATTCAAAATGAACAATTCAAGTGTTATATCCATGAAATGAAACTACGATACTCACTCCCCGTCAAGCTGAGAAATCAGAGCCTCAAATGTTGCCTTCCTGCGTGGATCCTTTCTTGCATGCCTTCCAGCAATAGCATCAATCTCATCTATAAATACAAAAGCTGGAGCCTACAAAGAGGACAACTGAATGTAAATTTTATCCCCTTGAATTAGCAAAAGTACATTGTTGAATTACAAGTAAATATGTGTCTAGATTCATACACATCTTGTTTCATTGTACATAAAAAAAAGGCAGCCCGGTCATAAATGCAGTAGGGTTGGGAGAAGGGCCTCAACCCAAGGAATTCATTTAAAAAAATTTATAAGGTACCTTAGAGTATCTTGTATTTAATAATAGAATTTATTTACCTTATCGGCATAGAGATTGATTACCTATCTTACTATATGTAACCTAAGACTCCTATATAAGGACCACCTCTTGTACCTTGTTAATCAATTTCATGAGAAGTTTTTTTATTATTTTCACATGGTATCAGAACATCTACGATCTTAGTAGACACAAATAGCTTCCGCTACCACAAGCAATACCAGCTAGTAAATGCATCCACAGGGCTAATATTTTCGTATTAAGTGCTACCTTCTGGGGCACGAAGTGGGCCAAATTGGGTAAGATGGTAAAACATATTTAATATTTTTTATTTTTGTATTAAATAGCAGTTTAGTTGAAAAAAGTGTGCTTTGCTTCACGCCGAGCCCTTGTCGCTCTTTTCCGCTTCTCACTCTCCAAAATACTGGTGATGTTTCATTTACTTAGGTTATCTACACTATTTTACTCTCAGTGCTTTTCTTTCTTCATTATCTTCATCATTGATTTTTACTCTTGTTCTTCTTTCAAACCTATTCTCGAGCCAAGGGTATATCGGAAAACAACCTCTATACCCCCTCAAGGTAGGGGTCTGCGTACACCTGACCCTCCACAGACCCCACATGTGGGAATATACTGGATTGTTGTTGTTGTACTTCATCCCCAGTAGTGACTCAGCATGCTCAAGACCTGGTTATTCGTGTTTGGTTCAAACATCAAATAGTGAAACCAAGAGTTAAACATAAATTGAAAAAAGACTAACAGCTAAAGTAACTTATGCTTACTGCATTGTAAAAGCACACTAGACAAAAATAAGTTTCCGGTTTTGAGTTAGACTGAATATTTGTTACTGGTTT
>JAJOOO010015690.1:0-17781 GCA_029582685.1 Solanum piurae | reverse complement strand
ACCAATACGAAAAGGCCCTAGACACACACAACTTGTAAGTGAAATGTATTAGAAATACCGTAAATTCACGGTATATCAAAACCCCCTATTTTACCAATTTTCGTGTGCTATAGTTCACCATCTTTTTTGGTGATTCGGAATTCCAATGTCATTTTTGCCAAAATTTTTAATGGACATCCGTTAACACATTAGCTATGGATCCAGTTGAACCTGACGGCCAAAACGGCCAATTTACAAGGTCAAACGAGCCCCAAAGCAAGTAAACCCCGCAATTTGCCAATTTTCGTGTGCTACAGTTCACCATCTTTTTTGGTGATCCAGAATTCCGACGTCATTTTTGCCAAATTTTTTCATGGACATCCGTTAAGACTTTAACTATGGAGCTAGTTGGCCATAACGGCCAAAACGGCCCATTTTCAAGGTCAAACTATCCCCGAAGCAGGTAAACCTCCCATTTTGCCAATTTTCGTGTGCGATAGTTCACCAACCTTTTTGGTGATCTGGAATTCCGACGTTATTTTTGTTGAAATTTTTCATACATGTCTGTTTAGACCTTAGCTATGTAGGCAGTTGTCCCTGACGGCAAAAATGGCCTATTTTCAAGGTCAAATGACTCAGAGCAGGTAAACCCCCCATTTTGTTAATTTTTGTGTGCTATAATTCACCATCTTTATTGGTGATCCAGAATTCCGACGTCATCTTTGCCAAAAAATTTCATGGGCGTCCGTTAAGACCTTAGCTATGAAGACAGCTGGCCTTGATGGCCAAAACGGCCCATTTTCAATGTCAAACGATCCCCGGAGCAAGTAATCCCCTTATTTTGCCGATTTTCGTGTCCTATAGTTCACCATCATTTTTAGTGATACGGAATTCCAATATCTTTTTTTCCAAAAAATTTCATGGACGTCTTTTAAGAACTCAGTTATGGATCCAGTTGGCTCTAACGAACAAAACGGCCCATTTTCAAGGTAAACTGAACCCCGGAGCAGGTAAACACCACATTTGACCAATTTTCGTGTGCTAGTTCACCATCTTTTTTGGTGATCCAGAATTTCGATGTCATTTTTACCAAAATATTTCATGGACGTCCATTAAGACCGTAGCTATGGATCCAATTGGCCCTGATGGCCAAAACAGCCCATTTAAAAGGTCAAATGAGTCCCCAAAGCAGGTAAACCCCCCCTTTTGCCAATTTTCGTGTGTTATAGTTCACCATCTTTTTTGGTGATCCGGAAGTCCGATGTCATTTTTGCCAAACATTTTCATGGACGTTCGGTAAGACCTTAAATATGGAGCCAGGATGTATCGACGGGAAAACCGGCCCATTTTCAAGTTTAAACGAGCCCTAGAGAAGGTAAACCCCCATTTTGCCTATTTTCGTATGCTATAGTCAATGGATTTTTTAGTTATTCAGAATTCCAGATTTTTTTTGCCAACATTTTTCATGGACGGCTGTTAAAACCTTATAAATAGAATCAGTTGATCCCGATGGGCAAACCTACCCATTTTCAAGTTCAAACGATCCCTAGAGCATGTAAACCCCTATTTTACTGATTTTCGTGTGCTATAGTCCATGGATTTTTGGTGATTTGAAATTCCAAAAAAAAAATCCAAATTTTTCATGGACACCCAATAAGACCTTAAAAATGGAGCCAGCTTGTAACCTCGGATCCACTGGCCCATTTTTAAGTTCAAACGAGCCCTAGAGTAGGTAAACCCCAATTTTGTTGATTTTCGTGTGCTATAGTCCATGGAATTTTGGTGATTCGGAATTCTGGATTTTATTTGTCAAAAATTTTCATAGACGTCTTTTAAGACATTAGCAATGGAGCCAGTTGGTCCCGATGGGAAAACCAACCCATTTTTAAGTTCAAACGAGCCTCAGAGCAGGTAAACCAGCCCATTTACAATGCCAAACGAGCCCCAAAGTAGGTAAACCCCTTATTTTGCCAATTTTCTTGTGCTATACTTCACCATCTTTATTGGTGATCCGGAATTCAAACGTCATATTTGTCGAATTTTTTCATGCACGTCCGTTAAGACCATAACTATAGAGGCAGTTGGCCCTGATGGCCAAAACGACCCATTTTCATGGTTGAACGAACCCCAGAGCCGGTAAACCCCCCTTTTTGCCAATTTTCGTGTGCAATAGTTTACCATCTTTTGTGGTGATTTAGAATTCCGACGTCATTTTTGGCAAAAATTTTCCATGGATGTCCGTTAAGACATTAGTTATGGATCCAATTGGCCCTGACGGCCTAAACTGACCATTTTTAAGGTTAAATGGTCCCCGAAGCAGGTAAATCTCCCATTTTACCAATTTTCGTGTGCTATAGTTCACCATATTTTTTGGTGATCCGAAATTCCGAAGTCATTTTTCCCGAAATATTTTATAGACGTCCGTTAAGACCTTAGCTATTTAGCCAGTAGGCCCTGACGGCCAAAACGCCCCTTTTCAATGACAAACGAGCCTCAGGGCAGGTAAATCCCCCATTTAATCGATTTTCATGTCCAAGTTCACCATCTTTTTGGGTGATCCAGAATTTTGATGTCATTTTTGACAAAAATTTTCATGGACGTTCGTTAAGACCTTAGTTATGGAGTTAGGTGGCCCTGACGGACAATACGGCCCATTTTCAAGGTCAAACGATCCCCGGAGCAGGTAAACCCCCCATTTTGTTGATTTTTGTGTGCTATATTCACCATCTTTTTTGCTGATCCAGATTTCGTACCTCATTTTCGCCAAAATTTTTCGTGGATAGCTGTTAAGACCTTAGCTATGGAGAAAGTTGGCCTTGATGAAAAAATGACCCATTTTCAAGGTCCAACTAACCTCGGAGCAGGTAAACCCAACATTTTGCCGATTTTTGTGTGTTATAGTTCACCATCTTATTTGTTGATCTAGAATTCCGACGTTATTTTTGCCAAAAAATTGCATGGACGTTTGTTAAGACCTTAGTTATGGATCCAGATGGCCCTGACGGACAAATCTTGCCATTTACAAGGTCAAACGAGCCCCAAAGCAGGTAAACGCTCCTCCCCCCCATTTTACTGATTTTCGTGTGCTGTAGTCTATGGATTTTTTGGTGATCCAGAATTTCGACGTTATTTTTTCCAAAATTTTTCATGGACATCCGTTAAGACCTTAGCTATGGATTCAGTTGGCCCTGACGGCCAAAATGGCCCATTTTAAAGGTTAAACAAGCTTCAGAGCAAGTAAACCCCTTATTTTTTGGATTTTCATGTACTATAGTACACCATCTTTTTTTATGATCTTGAATTTCGACGTCATTTTTGCTGAAATTTTTCATGGACATCCAATAATACCTTAGTTGTGGAGCCATTTGGCCCTGACAACCGAAACAACCTATTTTCAAGGTCAAACTTTTCCCGGAGCAGGTAAACCCCCATTTTGCCAATTTTTGTTTGCTATAGTTCACCATCTTTTATGGTGATCCAGAATTCCGACGTCATTTTTGCCGAAATTTTACATGGACGTCCGTTAAGACCTTAGCTATGGAGACAGTTGGTCCTGACGGCTAAAACAACCCATTTTCAAGGTCAAACGATCCCCGGAGCAGGTAAATCCCCTATTTTACCAATTTTAGTGTGCTATAGTTCACCATCTTTTTTGGTGATTCGGATTTCCAATGTCATTTTTGCCAACAACTTTAATGGACGTCCGTTAAAACCTTAGCTATGGATCCAGTTGGATCTGACGGCCAAAACGGCCCATTTACAATGTCAAATGAACCCCAAAGCAAGTAAACCCCCCAATTTGCCGATTTTCGTGTGCTATAGTTCACCATCTTTTTTGGTGATCCAGAATTCCGACGTCATTTTTGCCAAAGGTTTTCATGAACGTCCGTTAAGACTTTAGATATGGAGCTAGTTGTCCTTAACGGCCAAAACGGCCCATTTTCAAGGTCAAGCAATCCCCGAAGCAGGTAAACCTCCCATTTTGCCGATTTATGTGTGATATAGTTCACCAACTTTTTTGGTGATCTGGAATTCCGACGTCATTTTTGCTGAAATTTTTCATGGACGTCTGTTAAGACTTTAGCTATGCAGGCAGTTGGCCCTGATAGCCAAAATAGCCTATTTTCAAGGTCAAACGACTCGGAGCAGGTAAACTCCCCATTTTTTCAATTTTTGTGTGCTATAATTAACCATCTTTATTGGTGATCCAGAATTCCGATGTCATCTTTGCCAAAAAAATTCATGGACGTCCGTTAAGACCTTAGCTATGAAGACAGTTGGCCTTGATGGCTAAAACGGCCCAATTTCAAGGTCAAACGATCCCCAGAGCAGGTAATCCCCTCATTTTGCCGATTTTCGTATGCTATAGTTCACCATCTTTTTTAGTGATCCGGAATTCCAAAGTCATTTTTTCCAAAAAATTTATGGACGTCTTATAAGACTTTAGATATGGATCCAGTTGGCTCTGACGGATAAAACGACCCATTTTCAAAGTCAAATGAACCCCGGAGCAGGTAAACACCACATTTTACCAATGTTTGTGTGCTATAGTTCACCATCTTTTTTGGCGATTCGGAATTCCGACGTCATTTTTACCAAAATATTTCATGGACGTCCGTTAAGACCGTAGCTATGGATCTAGTTGGCCCTGATGACCAAAACAACCCATTTACAAGATCAAATGAGTGCCCAAAGCAGGTTAACCGCCCATTTTACCAATTTTTGTGTGTTATATTTCTCCATCTTTTTTGGTGATCCGGAAGTCCGATGTCATTTTTGCCAAATATTTTCATGGACGTTCATTAAGACCTTAGCTATGGAGCCCGGTTGTATTAACGGGAAAACCGACCCATTTTCATGTTCGAACGAGCCCTAGAGCAGGTAAACCCCCATTTTGCTTATTTTTGTATGCTATAGTCAATGGATATTTTAGTGATTCGGAATTCCAGATTTATTTTTGCTAACATTTTTCATGGACATCCTGTAACACCCCGTACGAACTAGTAAGACCTAGCTAAGGCTCGACTAAATCTAGTAGGTTGAACTAAATGATGAAAAATGGCTATTGATGCTAGTTTGGTGATTTTATAGGTCAAACGTCAAGAAACGACCATGCCGTCCGGAAACTAGTAGACTAAGTGAGGGCTAAGTTTGAGGGTTAGAGCCAAGAAAGAGGACTAGGGCAGTCCACTCTTTCATGGACACTGCCTCACCTTCCATGACCACCACCACGGCTCGTGGTGAGGACCACGGCTCATGGTAGGCTAGGCAGTGGCTAAACAAAGGCTGCCCAAAAACAGCCCCTCCACACAAGCCACTTCACGGCTCGTGGTGATGACCACGGCTCGTGGGAAGGCTCGTGGTGGTGCCTTAGATTTTTAGGGGTTAAGGAGAAGGTTTCCTAGATACTATATCATGACTACGAGAGGCACCACGGCTAATGGAGCCTCACGTGAATGGGTTTCCATTAGACTTTGAGTATAGGGTCAACTTCAAATGATTATATCTCTCAGCACAAAACGAATTAGGTGTTCCATGACCTATAGAATTAAAGGTCTCTGAGTCCTCCTTCCAACGCCACTGAGTTTGCCCAATTCCGATCTCGCAGTAAAATGTTATTCCCGAAATTGTGAAACACTGTCAGGCTGGAAAATCTTCACGACCCGTTTCACGGGCCATGGTGATGATCACGGTCCGTGAAGGCTCAATGATACCATTTCATCAATTTCCAGCAAGTAACTTATTGGATCTTTTCCCAATTGTTTTAACTCAAGGATATCTCATTTTTTCCAAGCCTAGGACCCCTATTTAAGTCATTTTAACCCCAAAACTCACTCAATTAAATCAATTGTTCCAAGACCCAAATAAAAGCCCAACTCATTTTCCCTCCCAAAAATCTTCTCTCTCAAAAACCTCCATTGAAGAACATAGAAGGAGATCAACTAGGTCTAGGAGATGGAAGATTTTCATCACGAATTTTGTGGGATTCTAAGGCTAAGGTATAGGAGTTCTTTATTCTTGGTTAGCTATCACCAAGAAGCCCTTTCAACTAAGTTTTCAAAGATCCCCAATTTCTAGGTTTTCAATCAAATTCGTGGGTCTCCTTATAAAATCGATTCCATTGATCTATAATGGTTATTTATGATTATATATGAATGTTTGTGGATGAATTCATGTAATACTTATGGTTTTTAAACAATTCCCCACAAGACCCATGATTTCCCTTTTCTTTCTCAATTTTAAACCCTAGCTTGTGTTGAATGATGATTGGAGGATGAGAATCTAGTATGTTATTATGAAATTCATTATTGTATTATGAGGTTATCCTATATGATGTATGAATATCAAGAAAATAGGGTTGAATCTTGAAGAAAACCTTGATGGCTATGAATGAATATTTTCAATTGGTAAGTAGCCTTCTATTGAATTGTTGATCCACTTGTGGGGGAGATGTTTACTTATTATATATCCTTTGAATGAATGGTTTGATCCACTTATGGTGGAGGTGCTTACTTGTTAGTATGAATTGTAGTGTTGAGACAAGGTCCCTCTTCCCTACAACCCTAGCTATGACTAAGTATGATACATTATGAATATGAATGAGATGTTATGAACATGGTATGGTCTATATGTTGAGGTTTATGAGGTTCTCTTGTGGAAGGGCCCTACCCACTTAATCCCCTATATGTTTATATGATTTTATACATGCCATGAATGATGTACTTGAATGATGAATATTGGATATCTGACTTACATGATCTAAGATCCTTAAATGCAATATATGTGAATTGTGCATGAGTTGAGATATTATATATATGTTATGATCCCCTTGACAAGGGAGGTGTCTATGATGTTAATGTTGTTTTTTGTTGTGCCATTGCGAGGACAATCATGCACGCACACACTCCATGCATAAATATGAATATGATATGTCTATGGTGTCAATTGAAAGGTTAATTCTCATATACACCTTTACATACTATTATGCATGAAATGTACATGACCATGAAGATATGACTATGTATGCTAGGATGTGAGTATGAATGTTATGTTATGATTATGGTAGTGTTGATATGTTGAATAAAAGGAAATTCTCATAAACACTATATGAATATGAAATGAATGAACATTCTCACATGTTGTTGGTTCTATGATGAAAGGCTATTCTCATCTTTGAAACCATTGTGATATGTTGAATGATGGGTTGAGTCCCTAATGTATTCCTTATTGAATTAAATTGTAAGTAAAGGCTTAATACTACTTTAAAAGGGAATTATGGTTAGCACCGAGTGAACATGGAAATGAGATGGAAGCTTGTACGTTAAGCAAGTTCGGCTTCCCATATGGGTTCCTTCTACGTTTAGCAAGTTCGGGTTCCCAATATATATGTTGTCTCATGAGATGGAAACCTTTTACGTTTAGCAAGTCCGGGTTTCTAGTAGAAATCTCCTTGTTCCATAACTATGTTTGCCCACATAGGTATTAGATAGTGGATCCACCTAGAAGCTATAATGATGGTTCTACCTTGGCAAGTAGAACACTCTCTTTTCGGTGTGGGAGTAGAACACCGAATTCTATGTAGCTCACATGGTCTATGTCGGTTAAGGTTATTCTTCCCTAAATAATAAGATAATGAATGGAGCATGAACTACTCTATAAATTCTTGGTAATTTTGCTATGTAGGAGTAGGGGTATGGGACTTCACTAATACATTGCACTAGTAGACTTGGTAGGATGTGGTAGATGGTTCCTTTACATATTGTTATGACATGAATGCATGCATGTAAATTGAAGGAATGGTTGTTATGAGTGACTTGTCTTTATATTCAAATGGTACACATGATTGGTTCTCTACTTATGACTATTGTTTATAATGAGGTCTAAAGGATAAAGTGCATGACTAAGGTAGCCCTATAGGAGTTCTTAGTGAGGTTAGTATTATGGGATGCTAATCACACATTGCACAAGTGTTCCCTAGGGGTTACAAAAGTAGTGGATTTACTATGAAATGAGTATGGATGTGATATTGTCTTATGTTGGTATGAACTTATGTTAAGTATGATCATGGTGGCCTAAAGGTGATACTTAGTGTAGATAGGACTATGGACCCTATCTATGCATTGCACAAGTAGAACTAAGGGTTACTTATGTTGTTGTTCTATTATGATGTTATTGTCTTGATATTGGCTATGCATGAGTGGTGTGTCTTGTAATAGATGATATGTGCACTATGACTATGATTAGAGACTATGCCTATGGTGATATTTACTACCCTTTGTGCTTTGATGAACTATATGTGAGTTGTTTCTGACTTATGATTCTTCAACTCTTTCAAGATGATGTTCAAAAGTGCATAAAGCATGGTTTCAACTAAATGTCCCTTTTAAACATGTTTTAATGGTTTATATGCATGGCTTCCATACTTAGTACTTTTGTGCTAACCCCTTCTTCTACATTTCTTACAAAGTGTAGGGTTTGGAGATGTGGTGTCTTATACTTGGAAGATAGGTTTCTAAGGAGCTTGGGAATGAAGACTTGGGGAGTCCTCATAGTTTCACGGACGAACCCACCTTGTTCACTTATGTCTTTACTATATGTATTTATAATTATGTAAAGGTCGTGTCCCTAAGTTTGTATTAAATGAGATTTAAGTCTAATGTTATAGATGGTTTGAGACATAGTGTCATAGACTCTCACTTATTTTATAAAGTCTTTGATTGTAAAGAAAAGTTTTAAATTTTCCGCTATTTTCATATGCTTTAATGTTCATGATATGCTAAGGGCTTCTATAAGACCTCTTCGAGGATGAATACACCGTGTTACGACTAAGGTGTGCTCTTGGATCGTGACACGTCCGTTAAAACCTTAGAAATAGAGCCAGTTGATCCCAACAGGCAAACCTACCCATTTTCAAGTTCAAACGATTCCCAGAGCAGATAAACCCCCATTTTGCCGATTTTCGTGTGCTATAGTCCATGGATTATTGGTGATTTGAAATTCCATATTTTTTTGCCAAATTTTTCATGGACGTCCAGTAAGACATTAAAAATGGAGCTAGTTTGTACCAACGGGACCACTGGCCCATTTTTAAGTTCAAACGAGCCCTAGAGAAGGTAAACCCCAATTTTGCCGATTTTCGTGTGCAATAATCTATGGAATTTTAGTGATCCGGAATTGTGGATTTTTTTTGTCAATTTTTCATGGACGTCTGTTAAGACATTAGCAATGAACCAGTTTGTCACGACGGGTAAACTAACCCATTTTTAAGTTCAAACGAGCCTCAGAGCAGGTAAACTCCCATTTTCCCAATTTTCATGTGCTACAGCCCATGTATTTTTTGTGATCGAGAATTCCAAAACAAATTTGCCAAAATATTTCATGGACGTCCGTTAAGACCTTAGAAATGGGGCAAGTTGGTCCCGATGGGCAAACCGGTCCATTTTAAAGTTCAAACGAGCCAAAAGCAGGTAAATCCCCATTTTGCTGATTTTCGTGTGCTATAGTCCATGGAATTTTGGTGATACGAAATTCCAAATATTTTTTGTCGAAGCTTTTCACGGACGTCCGTTAAGACCTTAGCAATTGATCCAGTTGGTGCCGATGGGCAAACCGGCCCATTTTCAAATTCAAACAAGCCCCAGAACAGGTAAACCCCCAATTTGCTGATTTTCATGTGCATAGTCCATGGATTTTTGTAGATCCAGAATTCTTAAAAAAAATTGCCGAAATTTTTTATGGACGTCCGTTAAGACCTTAGCAATGGAGCCTATTGGTCCCGACGGGCAAACTGGCCCATTTTCAAGTTCAAACGAGGTAAACCCCCATTTTGCCTATTTTCGTATGCTATAGTCCATGGATTTTTGGTGATCCAGAATTTTGGATTTATTTTTTCCAAAAAATTTCATGGAAGTTATAAGACCTTAGAAATGGAGGCAATTTCTCCCGATGGGTAAACCGGCCCATTTTCAAGTTCAAAAACGAGCCCCAGAGCAGGTAAACCCTCATTTTGCTGATTTTCGTGTGGTATAGTCCATGGATTTTTTGGTGATCCAGAATTTCGATGTCATTTTTGCCAAAAAATTTCATGGACGTTAGTTAAGACCATAGCTCCGGAGCAAATTGTCCCTGATGGCCAAAGTGGCCAATTTACAAGGTCAAACGAGTCCCGGAGCAGGTAAACCCCCCATTTTACCGATTTTTGTGTATTATAGTCCGTGGATTTTTTTGGTGATCCAGAATTCCGATGTCATTTTTGCTAATAATTTTTATGGACATCCGTTAGGACCTTAGCTATGGTGCCAGTTGGCCCTGACGGGTAAAACGTCCCATTTTCAAGGACAAACAAGTCCCGGATATGGTAAACTACCCATTTTGTAGATTTTTGTGTGCTATAGTTCACCATATTTTTTGGAGATCCTGAATTCCGACGTCATTTTTACCAAAAATTTTTATGGACGTCCGTTAAGACTTAGCTATGGAGCCAGTTGGCCCTGATGGCCAAAACGGCCCATTTATAAGGTCAAACGAGCCCGAGAACAGGTAAAACTCCAATTTTACCGATTTTAGTGTGATATAAGTCCATGGATTTTTTGGTCATCCAGAATTCGAACGTCATTTTTGCCCAAAATTTTCATGGACGTCCGTTAAGACCTTAGCTTTGGAGCTAGTTGGCCCTGACGGACAAAAACGGCCTATTTACAATGCCAAACGAACCCCAAAGAAGGTAAACCCCCTATTTTGCCAATTTTCTTGTGCTATAGTTCCCCATCTTTTTTGGTGATCCGGAATTCCGACGTCATATTTGCCAAAAAATTTCATGGACGTCCGTTAAGACCATAGCTATAGAGCCAGTTGGCCCTGATGGCCAAAACGGCCCATTTTCAAGGTCAAACGAACCTCGAAGCTGGTAAACCCCTTTTTTTGCCGATTTTCGTGTGCTATAGTTCACCATCTTTTTTGGTGATTCAGAATTCCGACGTCATTTTTGGAAAAAAATTTCATGGACGTCCGTTAAGACCATAGCTATAGAGCCAGTTGACCCTGACGGCCAAAACGGACCATTTACAAGGTCAAACGATCCCCTAAGAAAGTTTTGCCGATTTTCGTGTGCTATAGTTCACCTTTTTTTTTGGTGATCCTAAATTTCGACGTCATTTCTACCAATTTTTTTCATGAACGTCCGTTAAGACCTTAGCTATGGAGCCAGTGGGCCCTGAAGGCCAAAATGGCCCATTTTCAAGGTCAAATGATCCCCGAAGCAGGTAAATCTCCCATTTTACCGATTTTCGTGTGCTATAGTTAACCATATTTTTTGGTGATCCAGAATTTCGTAGTCATTATTCCCGAAATATTTTATGGACGCGTTAAGACCTTAGAAATTCAGCCAGTTGGCCCTGACGGCCAAAACTCCCCATTTTCAAGGACAAACGAGCCTCGGAGTTGGTAAATCCCCATTCTATCGATTTTCCTGTCCAATATTTCACCATCTTTTTTTGTGATCTGTAATTCCGATGTCATTTTTGCCAAAATTTTTCATGGACGTTCGTTAAGACCTTAACTATGGAGCCAGGTGGCCCTGACGGCCAATACGGCCCATTTTCAAGGTCAAACGGTCCCCAGAGCATGTAAACCCCCCATTTTGTTGATTTTTGTGTGCTATAATTCACCATCTTTTTTGGTGATCCAGACTTCGGACCTCATTTTCACCAAAAGTTTTTGTGGAGGTCTGTTAAGACCTTAGCTATGGAGCAAGTTGACCCTGACGGCCAAAATGACCCATTTTCAAGGTCCAACTAACCCCGGAGCAGGTAAACCCAACATTTTGCCGATTTTCGTGTGCTATAGTTCACCATCTTATTTATTGATCTAGAATTCTGGCGTCATTTTTGCCAAAAATTTGTATGGACGTTTGTTAAGACCTTAACTATGGATCCAGATGGCCCTAATAGACAAAACTGCCCATTTATAAGGTCAAACGAGCCCCAAAGCAAGTAACCCCCCCCCCCTCATTTTGCTGAGTTTTGTGTGCTATAGCCATGGATTTTTTGGTAATCCAGAATTTCAACGTCATTTTTTCAAAAAAAAATCATGGACATCCGTTAAGACCTTAGCTATGGATTCAGTTGGCCCGGACGGCCAAAATGCCCAATTTTAAAGGTTAAACAAGCATCGGAGCAGGTAAACCCTCTATTGTTTTTATTTTCATGTATTATAGTTCACCATCTTTTTTGATGATCTTGAATTCCGACGTCATTTTTGTCAAATTTTTTCATGGACGTCCAATAATACCTTAGTTATGGAGCCAGTTGGCCCTGACGTCCGAAACAACCCATTTTCAAGGTCAAACTTTCCCCAGAGCAGGTAAACCCCCATTTTGCCGATTTTCGTTTGCTATAGTTCACCATCTTTTATGGTGATCCAGAATTCCGATGTCATTTTTGCTGAACTTTTCATTTGACGTCCGTTAAGACCTTAGCTAAGGAGCAAGTTGGCCCTGACGGCTAAAACAACCCATTTTCAAGATCAAATGATCCCCAGAGCAAGTAAACTCCTATTTTACCGATTTTTGTGTGCTATAGTTCACCATTTTTTTTGGTGATTAGGAATTCCAATGTCATTTTTGCCAAAAAATTTAATGGACATCTGAAAAGACCTTAGCTATGGATCCAATTGGACCTGACGGTGAAAACGACACATTTACAAGGTCAAACAAGCCCCAAAGCAAGTAAACCCCCCACTTTGCTGATTTTCGTGCGCTATAGTTCACCATCTTTTTTGGTGATCCAGAATTCCGATGTCATTTTTGCCAAAGTTTTTCATGGACGTCTGTTAAGACTTTAGCTATGGAGCTAGGTGGCCCTAACGGCGAAAACTGCCCATTTTCAAGGTCAAACGATCCCCGAAGCAGGTAAACCTCCCATTTTGCCGATTTTCGTGTGCTATAGTTCACCACCTCTTTTGGTGATCTAGAATTCCGACGTCATTTTTGCTGAAATTATTCATGGACGTCTGTTAAGACCTTAGCTATGAGGGCAGTTGGCCCTTACGACCAAAATGACCTATTTTTAAGGTCAAACGACTAGGAGCAGGTAAACCCCCCATTTTGTCAATTTTCGTGTGCTATAATTTACCGTCTTTATTGGTGATCCAAAATTCCAACGTCATCTTTGCCAAAAAAATTCATGGACGTCCGTTAAGACCTTAACTATAAAGATAGTTGGCCTTGATTCCCAAAACGGCCCATTTTCAAGGTCAAATGATCCCCAGAGCAGGTAATCCCCTTATTTTGCCGATTTTCGTGTGCTATAATACACCATCTTTTTTAGTGATCCAGAATTCCAACGTCATTTTTGTGAAAAAATTCCATGGACGTCTTTTAAGACCTTAGTTATGGATCCAGTTGGCTCTGACGGACAAAACGACCCATTTTCAAGGTCAAATGAACCCCGGAGTAGGTAAACACCACATTTTACCAATTTTCGTGTGATATAGTTCCCCATTTTTTTTTGGTGATCCGGAATTCCGACGTAATTTTTACCAAAATATTTCATGGACGTCCGTTAAGACCATAGCTATGGATCCAGTTGGCCCTGATGGCCAACACAACCCATTTACAAGGTCAAATTAGTCCCCAAAACAGGTAAACTCCCCATTTTGCCAATTTTCGTGTGTTATAGTTCACCATTTTTTTTGGTGATCCGAAGTTCCGATGTCTTTTTTGCCAAAACATTTCATGGACGTTCGTTAAGACCTTAGCCATGGAGCCAGGTTGTATCGACGGGAAAACCGGCCCATATTCAAGTTCAAACGACCCCTAGAGCAGGTAAACCCCATTTTGCCTATTTTCGTATGCTATAAGTCAATGGATTTTTTAGTGATTCGGAATTCCAGATTTGTTTTTGCCAACATTTTTCATGGACGTCCGTTAAAACCTTAGAAATAGGGCCAGATGATCCCGACGGGCAAACCTATGGGGCCAGTTGGCCCTGACGGGTAAAGCATCCCATATTCAAGGACAAACAAGGCTCGGAGATGGTAAACTACCCATTTTGCAGATTTTTGTTTGCTATACTTCACCATCTTTTTTGGTGATCCAGAATTACAACATCATTTTTGCCAAAAAAATTTATGGACGTCCGTTAAGACTTAGCTATGGAGCCAGTTGGCCCTGATGGCCTAAACGGCCCATTTACAGGGTCAAACGAGCCCGAGAGCAGGTAAAACTCTAATTTTACTGATTTTCGTGTGTTATAAGTCCATGGATTTTTTGATCATCCAGAATTCCGACGTCGTTTTTGCCCAAATATTTCATGAACGTCCGTTAATACCTTAGCTATGGAGCCAGTTTTACCTGACGGCCAAAAACGGCCCGTTTACAATGCCAAATGAGCCCCAAAGCAGGTAAACCCCCCTTTTAGCCGATTTTCGTGTGCTATAGTTCACCATATTTTTTGGTGATTCAGAATTTCGACATCAGTTTTGGCAAAAAAATTCACGGACGTTCGTTAGGATATTAGTTATGGATCCAGTTAGCCCTGACGGCCAAAACGGACCATTTACAAGGTCAAACGATCCCCAAAGAAAGTAAATCCCCCATTTTACCAATTTTCGTGTGTTATAATTCACTTTCTTTTTTCGTGGACGTCCGTTAAGACCTTAGTTATGGAGGCAGTTGGCCCTGACGGCCAAAACGGCCCATTTTCAAGGTCAAATGATCCCCGAAGCTGGTAAATCTCCCATTTTATCTATTTTCGTGTGCTATAGTTCACCATATTTTTTGGGGATCCAGAATTCCGAAGTCATTTTTCCCAAAATATTTTATGGATGTCCGTTAAGACCTTAGTTATTCAGCCAGTTGGCCCTGACAGCCAAAACTCCCCATTTTCAAGGACAAACGAGCCTCGAAGCAGGTAAATCCCCCATTTTATCAATTTTCGTGTCCAATAGTGCACCATCTTTTTTAATGATCCGGAATTCCGATGTCATTTTTGCCAAATTTTTTCATGGACGTTCGTTAAGACCTTAGCTATGGAGTCAGGTGGCCCTGACGGCTAATACGACCCATTTTCAAGGTCAAACGTTCCCTGGAGCAGGTAAACCCCCTATTTTGTTGATTTTTGTGTGCTATAATTCATCATTTTTTTTGTGATCCAGACTTCGAACCTCATTTTCGCCAAAAGTTTTAGTGGACGTCTGTTATGACCTTAACTATGGAGCAAGTTGGCCCTGACGGCCAAAATGACCCATTTTCAAGGTCCAACTAACCACGGAGCAGGTAAACCCAACATTTTGCCAATTTTCGTGTGCTATAGTTCACCATCTTATTTGTTGATCTAGAATTCCGAAGTCATTTTTGCAAAATATTTGAATATACGTTTGTAAAGATCTTAGCTATGGATAAACATATCCCTCGCGGACAAAACTGCCCAATTACAAATTCAAACAAGCCCCAAAGCATGTAAACCTCCCCCCCTCCCCATTTTCGCTGATTTTTCGTGTGCTATATTGCATGGATTTTTTGGTAATCCAGAATTTCGACGTCATTTTTTCCAAAATTTTTCATGAACATCCGTTAAGACCTTATATGTGGATTCAGTTGGCCCTGATGGCCAAATTGGCCCATTTTAAAAGTTAAACAAGCCTCGGAGCAGGTAAACCCCCTATTTTTTTTATTTTCATGTACTATAGTTCACCATCTTTTTTGATGATCTTGAATTCCGATATCATATTTGCTGAAATATTTCATGGACGTCCAATAATACCTTAGTTATGGAGCCAGTTGGCCCTAACGGCCGAAACAACCCATTTTCAAGGTCAAACTTTCCCCGGAGCAGGTAAACCCCCATTTTGCCGATTTTCGTCTGGTATAATTAACCATCTTTTAAGGTAATCCGGAATTCCGACGTCAGTTTTGCCGAAATTTTTATTAGACTTCCGTTAAGACCTTAGCTATGGAGCAAGTTGGCCCTGACGGCTAAAACAACCCATCTTCAAGGTCAAACGATCCCAGAGCAGGTAAACCCCTATTTTACCGATGTTCGTATGCTATAGTTCACCATTTTTTTTGGTGATTAGGTATTCCAATGTCAATTTTGCAAAAAATTTAATGGATGTCTGATAAGACCTTAGCTATGGATCCAGTTAGACCTGACGGCCAAAATGGCCCATTTACAAGGTTAAACGAGCCCCAAAGCAAGTAAACCCCCCACTTTGCCGATTTTCGTGCGCTACTTCACCATCTTTTTTGGTGATCCAGAATTACGACGTCATTCTTGCCAAAGTTTTTCATGGACGTTCGTTAAGACTTTATCTATGGAGCTAGTTGGCCCTAACGGAAAAACCGGCCCATTTTCAAAGTCAAACGATCCCCGAAGCAGGTAAACCTCCCATTTTGCCAATTTTTGCGTGCTATAGTTCACCACCTTTTCTGGTGATCTGAAATTCCGACATCATTTTTGCTGAAATTTTTCATGGACATCTGTTAAGACCTTAGATATGAGGGCAGTTGGCCCTTACGGCCAAAATGGACTATTTTCAAGGTCAAACGACTCGGAGCAGGTAAACCCCCCATTTTGTTAATTTTCGTGTGCTATAATTTACCATCTTTATTGGTGATCCAGAATTCCAACGTCATCTTTGCCAAAAAATTTCATGGACGTCCGTTAAGACCTTAACTATGAAGATAGTTGGCCTTGATGGCCAAAACGGCCCATTTTCAAGGTCAAACGATTCCCTGAGCAGGTAATCCCCTTATTTTGCCGATTTTAGTGTGGTATAATTCACCATCTTTTTTAGTGATCCGGAATTCCAACGTTATTTTTGTGAAAAAATTTCATAGACATCTTTTAAGACCTTAGTTATGGATACAATTGGCTCTGACGGACAAAACAGCCCATTTTCAAGGTCAAATGAACCCCAGAGTAGGTAAACACCACATTTTACCAATTTTCGTGTGATATAGTTCACCATCATTTTTGGTGATTCGGAATTCCAACGTAATTTTTACCAAAATATTTCATGGACGTCTGTTAAGACCGTAGCTATGGATCCAGTTGGCCCTGATGGCCAAAACAACCCATTTACAAGGTTAAATTAGTCTCCAAAACAGGTAAACCCCCAATTTTGCAAATTTTCGTGTGTTATAGTTCACCATCTTTTTTGGTGATCTGGATGTCCGATGTCATTTTTGCCAAAAAAATTTATGGACGTTCGTTAAGACCTTAGCTATGGAGCCAGGTTGTATTGATGGGAAAACCGGCCCATTTTCAAGTTCAAACGAGCCCTAGAGCAGGTAAACCCCCATTTTGCCTATTTTCGTATGCTATAGTCAATGGATTTTTTAGTGATTCAGAATTCCAGATTTTTTTTTGCCAACATTTTTCAAGGACGTCCGTTAAAACCTTAGAAATAGAGCCAGTTGATCCCGACGGGCAAACCTATGGTGCAAGTTGGCCCTGACGGGTAAAACGTCCCATATTCAAGGTCAAACAAGCCCCAGAGATGGTAAACTACCCATTTTGCGGATTTTTGTGTGCTATAAGTTCACCATCTTTTTTAATGATCCAAAATTACGACATCATTTTTGCCAAAAAAATTTATGGACGTCCGTTAAGACTTAGCTATGGAGCCAGTTGGCCCTGATGGCCAAAACGGCCCATTTATAAGGTCAAACGAGCCCGAGAGCAGGTAAATCTCTAATTTTACCGATTTTCGTGTGCTATATGTCCATGGATTTTTTGGTCATCCAGAATTCCGACGTCATTTTTGCCCTAAATTCTCATGTACGTCCGTTAATACCTTAGC
>JAJOOO010015689.1:0-16135 GCA_029582685.1 Solanum piurae | reverse complement strand
TTGGGAAAATAATAAGTTAAAGGAATGTTTTAAGACCCAAAACCATTTAAAATCAACCCCACATAATAAACAATTAAAACGAAATTACATAAAAACCCCTCATAGAACCTCATTATAAAGTCAACACAAAGTCATAGGCTCTTGCTTAATCTATCATTTTTCCGAGTCGTTACATTAGGTAGGAAGGTGATGTTTGCGTAATCAAGACACAATTTCCAATGCAAGTGTCTACGATCGTACAATAGTAAAGTAACACAACCAAGGGTTGGGGTCGAGTCCCAAGGGAGTGGGCTTGAGAATTAATAGAAAAATAAAATTTAGTTCTAATTAGTCATAGCTAAAATCATTTTCAAATACAAACATGTTAAATCTAAGGGGTGACGGAAGCGTCAATTATCAATAGGGGTTTGTCACAAGTAAACAAAAACAGCAAAAATGCAAAGAGTACTAATCAAGGAGATGGGGTTCTTGGGATGTGATAGGAATACATGATAAACTAAACTATTGGGTACATGCTTTTGATAAGAAATTCGTTGAATATTTGTGACTAGGCTAGACTGTAGTGGGGCTAAATTCTCTCTCGAGCAATTTACCCCGAATTAACTCGGTTTCTCTCGAACACCGAGTTATCGCATCAAGAACATCCTCCACCTTATCCCACTCACGCTCTCGAGCTGAGTGTGTGGGAGAAGGACTAGGGTTCACTCTCTCGAGCTGAACCTCATGTCGACCCAATCCCACCGGCCATCAATTTAGTAGTCTTAGTTTTACGACCTCTCTCTCGAGCAAGCAAAAAATACCAAGGTGAAATCGTATTTGCAACTATAATTTCATTAAGTTCCACCACAACTACTAAACGAAATCACATCTAAACAACAAATAAATCATCCACAAGCAAGACCCAATAGATAATCTAACCCATATTCACAAAAATCACACCCCAATAATTGAGGTTTTAGCTAGACATGTAAAATAGATAGAATTTTTTACCAATATGAGTTTGCATTCAAATGGGTATGAAGATTTAAGTCTCAAAACAAGACAAGAATGAAGAATCCAATTAACACGCCAATCGGCGAGTATTACCAACGCCGTTGATATACTCGACGAGTCGTCGAGTAGACTTCAGCTCTCTAATATTTATAGAAATCGAGCCCTTCAGTTGATGCAAAAGGGTGAGATCGATCGAGCTCACCGATCTAACTCGATGAATCACCAAATTAGTTGCTGCCTCGCCAAGTATTCCAAAACTATCATTAATCTTGGCCTTCAAAAGGCGACGCGTTTGGGCAATCTTGGGTACCATTCCATGACTCGTCTAGTGGTCTTATCCCTCGCCCTTTAGATTTTTTTCCATAATAGGAACTTCAACCTATACATTCAGCAAACATTATTCGAAGCACAAACACTAAAACTTGGGTCACCTCCCAAGAAGCGCCTTAGTTAAACTCGTGGCACGATGTGAACATGCATTCAATAATCTTCCAAATACACCACCTCAACCAATAACACATTGAGACACTTTCCAAAGTACAATTTCAGCCTTTGCCGATTCACCTTGAACACCGATCCTTCTTTGCTTTCAACTTCTATTACCCCATTAGTGAACACACGATTCACATTGAACATACCTGACCATTTCAATTTGATTTTACCTGCAAAGAGTCCTAGATGGATATTATAGAGCAACACAAAATCATTGACTTTAAACTCATGCTAAAGGATCTTGGTGTCATGCCACTTCTTTATTTTCTCCTTATACAAGGCTGAAATCTCATAAGCTCACAGCCGAAACTCTTCCATCGATTGGAGTTGGTCAACTCTATCCTTTAACACATCCCCCTAATTCAAGTTCATGGTTTTCAAAGCCCACAACACCTTATGCTCAAGCTCAACCGGTAGATGACAAGATTTTCCAAAAACAAATTAATATGGGGACATCCAAATCGGGGTCGTGAATGCAGTTTGATACGCCCAAAGAGCGTCATCCAACTTCCGAGACCTATTAGTCCGATTTGCATTAATGGTCTTAGCCAAAATTCCTTTAATTTCCCAGTTTGTCACCTCAACCTGCCCACTTGTTTATGGATGATAAGGGGTAGAAACCTTATGCTTGACATCATATTTTCTCAACAACGATGCAAACCTCCGGTTACAAAAGTGAGAGCCCCCATAGCTAATAATTTCACATGGAGTGACAAACCTTGTGAAAATGTACCGCTTGAGAAACTGCACAACACTTCTTCCTTTATTATTCAGTAAAGCTACAACTTCTACCCATTTAGAAACAAAGTCAACAACCATCGAAATGTACTCGTTCCCATACGAACTCACAAAAGGCCCCATGAAGTCAATTCCCCAAACATCGAACAACTCTACCTCTAGAATATGAGTGAGAGGTAATTCATGCCTTCGCGACACTCCTCCTTGCTTTTGGCATTGAACACACTTTTTAACAAGAGAGTGCGCATCTTGGTACATTGCTGGCCAATAATAATCACTTTGAAGTACTTTAGCGTCTGTACACACTCCACTATGGTGTTCACCAACCGGTGATGCATGGCAAGCATCAAGAATTGCATCTACTTCCACTTCCACTTCTAGTACACACCTTCTAATTATATGGTATACACATTCTTGAAATAGGTAAGGTTCATCCCAAAATAACTTCTTCACGTTGAACATGAACCTTTTTTGCTGGTAAAAATACAGCCCATCGGGAAGTTCCCACACACCACATAATTTGCAAAATCGGCATATCAAGGTGGAGTAAATATTTGACACAACCATCAACGAATCATCGGGAAAAGCTTCTTCAATATCTTTCTCACCGGAAACAATAACATTCTTTTCATGCCTCGAGAAGTGATCTGCCACTTGATTCTCACACCCTCTTTGATCTTTGACCTCAAAGTCAAACTCTTGCAAAAATAACACCCATCGAATCAACCTTGGCTTCGTATCTCTATTATCCATTAAATAATGGATCACCGCATGGTCAGTGTGTACCACCCCTTTAGTGCCCAAAAAATAGGCTCTACACATTTCAAAGGCGTACACCACATCTAACAATTCTTTCTCGGAAATCGACCATCCAATGACTTTGATTTATCTTTTCAACACACTAACAAGAAATTGCACTTGCCATTCAAGCAAGTCCGCGGCAATAATTACTGGAAAGTGTTGTTAGCTCCCACATAATGAAGGTGAGGTGGAAGTACCTTCAACTTGAGCTTCGACGGTTCTTCAATGGATGGCTTCGCGGGAGGACTTTCCTGGTTTTTTAAATTGATATCAAGCTTGAAGGAATTCTTAGAGTAAGAACCCAAACCCGATAGAGAAGCCACGACCTCATCATAATCTTGAATCTCTTCACCATCATAATTCAAAAGAACGACTGCTAAAGACTCACCTGCACAAGAAACATCACACACAATAGCAGCCGCTTCATCGATCACGTCCATGACCGATACCACATGGATGTCACTTGGTTGCTTCATTGATTTACACACATTGAAAGTAACTTCCTCATCATTTACCCAAAATTTTGACTCACCAGTTCTTACGTAATAAGAGCTCTTGCGGTAGCCAAGAATGGCCTACCCAGAATGATAGGAACCTCGACATCAATCTCGCAATCGAGAATCACAAAGTCAGCCAAAAATATAAACCTGTCCCCCATCACCAAAATATCATAAGAATGCCAATATGATGCTTGATAGATTGGTCGGACATGAGGAGACACATAATTGTTGGCTTAGGCTCACCTAGCCCAAGTTGTTTGAAAATGGCTTAGGGAATGAAATTGATACTTGCTCCCAAATCACACAATGCTTTAGCAAATTGAAATATCACTATAGAACATGGAATAATAAATGCCCCTGAGTCATCTTTCTTGACAACCTTATTGCTCGTCATAATGGTGCTACAACTATAGGATACCTCAATCGTTTCAAAATCCATACTCTTTTTCCTGGTAATCAATTCTTTTATAAGCATCGCATAACCTGGAATCTCTAACAATGCCTCTACCAAAGGAAGATTTATAGATAAAGTTTTGAAGATGAAGAGAATTTTTCGGAACTTCGTGTCTTCATCCTTCTGCTTCAATCTTTGATGAAATGGTGGATTACCTTTAGGCAGAGGCTTTGTAGGTAATGAATGAGGAGCATCCCCAAAATTTGACTTTCTAATATCACTGGTGACAACATCCTTCGGTGCATGATTAACCTCATTGGACGCTTCATTGGTCAATCCTTAGGCAAGTCCATCACTATCAAGAGAAACATCTTTCCCTTTACTTGAACTTGCCTTATCATCATTTGGCACCACGACCTTTCCACTCCGGGTAAAAAAAGCCATGCATTGGACACTATCATTCTTAGGATTTGGAAAAGTATCACTAAGAGGACCCCCTTTTGGTCTTGAATTTAATTGAACAAAAAATTGTCTCATTTGAGTCTCGAGTTGGTTTATGTAAATCGAGTGAGACATCACCTTCAAAGTAGAGAAATCATCCTTCATCTCCTTGAGAACTTTATCTGATCCTTCAACGTTGCTTAAGATGCGAGCAAGCATATCCTCGGTCCGAAATCTTTCGGGGTAGGCATTTAGTTCATTCGGTTTAGGATAGTCATAAGGAGGCACATAATAATCTTGATGATCATCTCTATCTTTCCAATTTTTACCACAATCACACCAATCTCGATCCTGATCTCTCCAACCTTGATTCCCGCCCGACTTTGAATAGCTTAGACGAGAACCCCCACTTGGCTCGACAAGAAATGTGACTCTTCATTATACTTTACTTCAAATTTTGCATCATTCGGGCTAACTATACTACTCGGACGAACCGCATTCACAACTTTAGAACAACCTTCTATGACATGTTTTGTCAACAAGTCCATTTGGGTCATTATCATGGTTATATTCTCATCACGTTCTTGGTTCTTTTCTATTTGTTCTTTGGTCAGGCCGAGGTTTAGAGGAGGTACTTGATCTTTCCTTGTGTACCATGCACAATTAATTTTGGTCATCTCATCAAGCAGCGCCGACGCTATATTAAATGGTTGTCTCATGATTTCACCTTGAATGGGTTGGTTGGTGACACCCTTTTTAACGCTGACAAGTCTCCGATAAAAATATTGCAATAGCACATTGTCCGGCAACCCCTGGGTAGGACATTAGAGAAGCAACGTTTGAAATCTCAACCACGTCTCATGAATAGGTTCACCATCAATCTGCTTGAAGTTCTGAATATTATCCCTCAACTTAACCATCTTCGAGGGAGGGAAGAATATTTCATAAAACACTTCTGTGAGCTCCTCCCAAGAAGTGATAAATTCCCTTCGTAATTCAGTCAACCACTTCGTTGCTTCCCCCATTAGAGAAAAGTGAAACAAAAGGAGTCGAACAGACTCTTGAGTGATGTTCTTGAAGGAAATAGGTCCACACACATCCACGAAATGGTGGATGTGATCAAAATGGTCCTCATGAGCAAGTTCCCCAAAGATACTTTTCATCTGCAATAACTGCTACATAATGTTGGTCATATGAAACACCGCATTGCCCATAGTTGGAGGCAATCGAATAGCACTGACACTTCCTAGCTGAACTACATTGACATTATGCAAGTTTCTAATGTCATCATTATTCCCAAGTTGAATAGCATGGCTCCCATTCACACTCATGTCTTCACCTGTTTAGAGCAATCAACAAAGAAACACAAATAAGAAAATTCTACTACAACAAAATTAGTTCACAAAACACTTGAATAAAAAAATTCTAAACACCACTCCCCGGCACCATTTTTGATAATGCTCAACTACACTTCTTCCGATTCAAAGTGTAGGCGGTTGCTAACAAGTATAAACCCAACAATGAGTTGGGGTCGATCCCACAGTGAGTGAGACAGTAGAGAATTTAATTATAAAGTAAGGAAGTGTTGTAATCTTTTGTAGGAGTAAGAAACTACGCAACATAAACTAAATCAATAAATTTCAGTGATCAATATCAACTGGGGGGATTTAGTAAACAATTGTTAACAAGAAAAAAATAACACGGGAATTAAACGATTAGAGAGAGGACCAATGTGAATAATCGAATGCTAATTTCACTTAATGGGTTATTACTAATTGCTTTAAGTTGTTGAGTATCAATGGGTAGGCTAGGTTTTGAATACAATAGTTGTCTCTTGATCAACTATCATGTTTTGAGTGAGTTCTCTCAAACCTCAACAAGCTTGACAATACAAAACAACCCAATTCCTTAATTAAACCCACTTTCTCGAGCTGGGTTGTAAAGACACAATCAAACCTACTTTCTCAAGATGGACTGTAAAGATGCAATCAATACAACTATTAGTCATTCATTCCACTCTAAGAATCTTTCTCGAGCAAGCATAAATATCTAACCTAGAATCGAATTTGCAACCTCAGTTCATCACTGAAAACATGAATAAACAATTAAACCCATTTCAAAACAACATTAAGTTCAGCAATTAACAAAATCCCTAAGATAATTAATACATTTGTTTACATGATCACACTCTTAAGGTAAGGGGTGTTAGCCAAATATAGCTAAAAGCAAGAAATCGTTACCAAAAAGATTATCCATTTGAATTGTACAACAACCTCCAATGCTCAACACAAAAATTACAACTAGAATCCAAATCCTCACTAAGACTGTTCAATAATGTAAAAGTATGTGAAAGCTCTCAAAACTGGGTAGTACACTTTGTGCCAATTCTCTAACTCTCTTTTCAAAACTAAATTTACATGTTTCCAAAAACATCCCAAACAATCAACACAGAGTGCACTCGGTGAAATTAGTCAGGATCGCCAATTGACTCGGTGATCCGATGAGTTGCACTTCTTATCATCTTTTGTCGTGGCCACTGCATCTAATTATTTCGGAAGATTAGGCAAGTTGGGTTGTAATCGCTGATCCATTCGACGCATCACATAATCATCTTTTACTCGCCAAGTTGGCTTGGTACATGGACTATTTCACTGGAATATTTGGCGAGCTAGAGGATCACTCGGCGAGTCGCTGAGTGGCTTTTGCAAGCTTCAACTTCTCTTTTCTTCAGCTTTTTCAACTTTTTCACTCCTTTTCATATCGTAATGTCCTTGCCTTGTTCTTAAACATTAATTGCTGCATATAAACACATTAACATCAGTTATGAGCACACAATAGGCATTGAGGACAATAATTCATCGAATAATAAGCCCTAAATGAGTCAGAATTCCCGACTCATCAAACATTGGAAGAACTTTGGTTAGAAAACCTTTGCCGAAATAGAGAACACACATATCCACCGGACCTAGAATGAGAAAAGTCACCATCATTGGTCCTTTACCTCTTGGAATCAGTTGCCCTTTACTTGAGCTTTTCCTCTTCAATTTGTTGGAAAAGTATCATCAACTGAGAGATATCCATCTCCTTGATATACATGGTGGTATGATATTCTTTGACCACCAAATTGGAAACACCCGACACAAACTTACTCATCCTTGCCCTAGAGTCGGCAACCATAGATAGAGCATACGTAGCCAATTGAGTAAACTTCAAAGCATAATCCTTTACACTCATATTGCCTTGATGGAGATTAATGAAATCAAGCGGTTTCACTTCTCTCATTTCAAGAGGAAAGAAACAATCAAGAAAAACTCCTTAGAATTTCTCCCAATCAAGAGAACCCACATTAACCAACCTCTCTTCCTTCCATTTGTTGAGCCAAACTTGATCATCACCCTTAAGTTGATAAGCGTCCAAGTCCTCCTTCTCCACCATAGAAAGTTCCATGATTCCCACTATGTTATATACCTTATCAATAAACTCTTGAGGATCCTCATCAACCTTGGAACCAATAAACTCAAGATGATTCATCGTAGTGAAGTCCCTTATCCTTGTCGCCTCAGTATCATCATTTTCATTCACGGGAGAAACAACCTCTTTATTAGCTTGGGCCATCATAGCTTAAGGAAACACTTGAAAGTTAGCTCGAAATTCAGCATAAGTCTCTTGCTCGGCCAAAGGATCAATCAGAACTTGGGGAACCTCAGGCTCCACATTCTCACTCATATTTTTTCTCACATAAGCTCTTCGAGGTGACATGTCCTAAAAA
The DNA here is from genome assembly GCA_029582685.1 of Solanum piurae. Classification (NCBI taxonomy): domain Eukaryota; kingdom Viridiplantae; phylum Streptophyta; class Magnoliopsida; order Solanales; family Solanaceae; genus Solanum; species Solanum piurae. The sequence continues at coordinate 8,007 of JAJOOO010015689.1, read as the reverse complement.
GCAGTGGACAATATTTAGGAGAGAGATATTTATAGAGATAAAATCTATGGCATGACTTTAGAGTAATGAAATAAGTGAAGTTTCCTAAACAATTTGTAGCCTCCTATTGATAAATGTGGCGCGCTTCATACTTATGAACAAGATTTTTCTCAATGCGGCTTGTCAAACATCTTAGAACTTTTTCTAAAATCTTATGCTCTGAATACTAAGTTAGTCACGACCCAAAGTACACCCTTGATGTTACATGACATATAAGACCCCGGGAGGCCCTACACAAGCCACTTGACATGAGTACCACACTATATAATGGACAAAAGTAGGAAATCTCATATAATAAAACAATTTGACATAAAAATGGATGCATAAATGTAACCGTGACAAGCAATTCTAATATTTAAAGAAGCTATTGGGACATAACCCATACACCACGTACAACAAACTAAAGACATAAAAAATATAGTAAGGTTGACATGGTCCTCGGATCATGAGGACTCACCAAGTCTTCAATCTACTAAGCAATCCACTTGCCACGAGTTGAAGAATGAAGATTGTCGGACCCTACAATACTAAAACATTGTGGAACAAGTATGAATTAGTACATGAAATGTACTAACTATGAGGGATATGCATAAAACATGAAACATGATCATAAGGGGACATAATCGAAAGCATGATACACATGACCAAGAAAATCATCGTAAAATCATTTAAAGAAGAATCATAAATCATGAATATGGTTAATACATCTTAAAACATAATAAAATCTTCATAAAATCTTTGAAAGTAACTTAGTTCATTTTATTGGATATTATCTTTAACAGACAATAGATCATGTGAGCAATACCATGGAATTCGATGTAACTCCCACATCGAGAAGGGAGAGTCTACTTGCAAAGACAAAACTCCATATCATGATTCATATGCCATTTTTGGATCCATTAGATAGGTCATTTAAGACAATCCTATGAGGGCATGTAGTTTGAAACTAGAGGTTGCTACTGGAGACTACCCTATTTAAGCCTCCACCTCAAGTTTTCTTGGTGCTATGTTAAATCCCAACAGAATAGTCATATTCAAAAACATATCATCATACATAGAAAAACATAATTAATATACTAATTCAAGCTTAAAACATCATAAAATAGCTCAATAAGTTTTGATATAAGCATGTGTGAGAAAATCTTTCACTAATCATGAATCCTTAATGTATAAGAAAAATCTATTCACAATTTCATTGATTCTCATCCTAGATCAACCTAGATTATAAAAAATCCCTTTTAATAAATCATGCATAACTCTCATGAAAATAATATTCATATACTCATAGCTTCTTTATAAATTCATGTCTTTAAGATTTCTTCATCAAAATCATGAAAATTGCATTAATTCATGTGAAATCAAATGGAAAGTGAGTAATTGAGTAAAAAAAATCATAATAAGGTCAAAATTGAACAATTGAATGAACACAATGTGAACACATGAAGAATTGAATGAAAACCTAACCAATTTGATAAAATTGAACTTGGAGAATTGAGAAATCTTTGGGGATCAATAGGTGAATGGAACCCATTAATGAAATCCTACATACCTTGCTCTTCAAAGCCCAAAATCAATAGTTAAGAATAATACTTGATTTGGAAACTATTGTTCTTCTTTGTTGATCTAGAGGATTTGAGTGGGTGAGAGAGTTCGGGAAAAAATTGAGGTAGAGGAACATAATATAGGCATTTAATGCATAGCAAAAAGACCTAACTATACTTACGAAGTAACTATTTGATGATTTCTACGCTTTGGACCTACGTTCCGTAGTTCCTACAGCCCATACTGGTTAACCATAGAACTAACTTCAAAAACACAAATTCACCCTACTTCCCATGAGACCTTTCTACAAGTCATTGAACTTCCTACAGTCCATCGACCCCTTCTATAGTTCTCAACTATCCGTACAAAATTCTACATAGTCTGAAATCTTTCTACGGAACCATCCTACGACCAATCAAACTACCTACGACTCATGTTGACTACTCGTGGGTTAAATATCAGAAACTCGTGGGCCGTGAAGGGGACCACGGTCCGTTAATGGGCTCATGGTAGGTTTCCAAAACCTGACTAGGTAGGCTATACCTTGACAGACACCTGGATGGCCCGTGGTGATGATGACGCGTCATCAAGTGGGTCAATCAGAAGGGGTTAATCCCCAGTCATTGGTCAAGGACCACGGACATCTAAACGACTCGTGAAGCCTTACACGGACCATGAAGTCGTCAATGAAGGGGGTTTATAAGACTTAGAGTTTAAGGTCAACTTAAGATGATCATATACATTAGCACAAACTGAATTAGGTGGCCCATGACCTACCAAATTAAGTAACTCTGAGTCCTCTTTCCAACGCCATTGAGTTTGCCTAATTCCAAGGTTGGAGTAACAAGTTATACCCCAAATAGTGAAGCCTTGTCTAGTAGAGTTTTTTCACAACCCGTTATTGATATACCGTGAGTTTACGATATTTTTAATACATTTCACTTAAGAGTTGTGTATGTCTAGGGCCATTTTGTATTGGTACTAATGTATTTTTATCATGTTTACAGGAAATAAGTTTGGACGTGGAAGTATGCGACACAACTGAAGAATTATGCAGAAAAGAGCATCTACGAAAGTGATTAACGGACCGTAGGTCCATTCATGTTCCATAGGTTGTGATCGTAGATGGGCAGGCAATGCACGAAGAAGAAATCAGGGAATTTTCGACTAAGTGTGGAACCACGAACTCAAACGACGAACCATAGATCGACCTACGGGCCATCCTGCAAGTGTGTCAAATGCTTCAGAGAGGGAGTTCCAGTACCTAATTTTTAAGATTCTAAGTATGGAGCTACGGAGGAGGACCCACAGACTGTGGATCGATCCACGGTTCGTACTGTTGGTACGTCGATTGAAGCTGAGAAGTGGAGATTTTGAAGTGGAAAAAATGCCCAAGTCCTGAGTCACGGAAGGGACCTACGGACCATAGGTTAGTCCACGGTCCATAGGTAAGTGTCGTAGATTGAAATCGCGTCTGGAACTTTATTTCCTTATTTCGTTTCCTTTTTAGTTGGGACTTGTTTTTCTATATTTAGGGCATGTAAACTTCATTTTTAGGGGTTAGACTTGATTATTTTTAGTTCTAGTTTTGGCTTTGGAGATTAACTTGCAACTTTAGCAATTCTTAATTTCCTAAGTTCGTTTTGAAGATTTTGACTTCGCAATTCAAGTTGAGATTCTGGGTTTATTCTTCTCATTACATAAGTTCATAATTTCTACAGCTAAAAATATGAATTGTGTTTTTGCTACTATGGGTAACTAAATCCACAATTAGGGTTGTGGGAACCATGAGCGATTAACAACGTATGAATAGTAACTAAGTAATTCTTGAATAGTGTTATTACATGTATTGATAATTCTTTCGTTTAGAAGTCATTTTAATGAGTGCACGCGTTAGAACTCGCCTTGTTGCTACTTGTCGAACCAAGAAGGTAGTTATTAAGAAAAGAATTATCAACATAGATTTAGTGTGATACTATCTAATAGCCTAATGTCAATTGGTGCGAGGGTGAAAACTAAGCCATACATCAATTTAATATCTAATATGACGTAACGGTAAGGGTTAGTAAATTATACACAAGTAGTCGCACCAAGGTGCGGGGTGAAGTTCTCTAGTTGCCGGACCAAGGAATTAGAGATACCTAACTTATCACTTTGCATGTAATACACTAGGAAATGATTACTATTACTAGGATTACCTCATTATGAGCTTATGGGGAACACGTACACCCTAGTTTCTCTCTCATCTTGATAACAATAAAAGTTTGAATCTAGCTTACTAATTGTTCACATAACTTTCAAAATTTGTTTCACAAATCTCCCTTTAATTACTTGTTTCAAAAGTACGTTGACTAAAAGAATATAATCATAAGCTGAAATTAAGTTTAAACCATATTCCTCATGGGATCGACCCCAACCTACAAGTTGGGTTCTTTACTTGATAACGATCGCTTACGCTTCTTTAGGGAGGTGTAATTTGAGCATATCAAATTTTGGCGCCGCTGCCGGGGAATAAGGCTTTTGGATTAAGTTTAACTACATTATTGAACTTTAGTCAAATATTTCCTAATTTTACTTTTTATTTTGTTTTTGTTTCTCTCAGGTTCCTAATTTAGTGTATGCTAAGTACACAGAGCCAAGGTGAACCACTTACTCCTTACGATCCAGAATTGAACAGAACTTTGCACAGAATGAATAACCAAGGAGTCCAAATCAATCCAATCAGAGGAAATTTAGGTGATGGAGTTGGTTTGCAGCCTCCGAGGGTTGGTGATGAGAATAATCAAGTTTAAGCTTAGAATCTATTGGGAGATGAATTGAGGGTACATGATCCACCAGGACCAAGACTGCGTGATAACTATAGGGTCAACTTTAATGTCGCTGAATCTGAAGAACCTCTTGTCCTACCCCCTCTATCTCTAGGCATACATTTGTGGTGACTAGCAGTTTGATGCAGATGCTTACATCGAGGGGCTTGTCTGCTGGTTTGGCATCGAAAAATCCACATACTCACGTAGCCAAGCTAAGGAGTGTTTGCAAAAGTTGTGTGGGTCGACCGGACTTGGATATGGATGTCATTGGATTACGAGTATTCCCCCTATCATTGACCGGCAATGATGCTGTGTGGTTTAATGAGATTCCTTATAACTCAATCTACACATGGGGACAACTAACTGAGGTGTTCTTGGAAAGATTCTTTCCTGTGTCAAAGAAGCTAAACCACAAAGATAAACTCAAAAACTTCATAGCATTACCGGGAGAGTCTGTGAGTAGCTCTTGGGACAAGTTCACTGCTTTCATATGAAGTGTTCCAAATCACCGCATTGATGATGAATCGCTGAAAGAGTATTTCTACCGAGGTTAGGATGACAATAGTAAGGCAATGCTTGATACTATCGCTGGAGGTTCATATGGTGAGTGCATTTTTGAGCAGGTTGCAAAGAAATTGGAGAAGATTTCCCAGAAAATAAAGCTTGGAGCACTAGAAAGTCAGATACTGGGAAGAACACATTTGCCGTTCAAGCTACAAACAACCAGTCTGTAGATGATATTCGTGAGGAGATGGCTCAGATGAGGACCGAATTGGGGTTGGTGTTGAAGTATGTGACTGGAGGTGCGGAAAAAGTAAATGTTGTCAATTATTTGACTAGAAATCCACCACCGGGTGAGGAATGTTACTATGAAGAGAATACTTATGCGGTGAATGATCAGGCGGGGGGTTTCCGAGCAAACACCCAAGGTTCCAATACGAATAATTGGCGCCAAGGTCAAGGAAACCAAGGTTGGAACTATGGCAACTACAACTGAGAGGGTCAATATGTCTGGGATGGGAACTACAATCGCGACAACAACTACAACTAGAACAACTATGGCAACAGAAACGATCGGGTTGGACCTTATGTTCCTTCTCAAAATTAGGAATGTGGTAATAGGGAAGCTGTAGGTAATATGTCACGTATTGAGGATATGATGCAGAAGATGATGAGAAGGTTTGATGCAACTGATGAGAATGTGAAGGAGATGTGAAATGACTTGTCTGGTAATGGTAAAAAATTTGATGCCCATGCAGTGTCAATCAAGCATCTTGAGCAACAGATAACTCAGTTGTCTACTACAGTGAACCCACGTCAACCTGGCACACTTCCTAGCAACACCATCCAGAATCCAAAGAATGATGGGCATTGTATGGAAGTCACTACTCGAGGGGGTAAGCAGACCATTGATCCACCGATGCCGTCTGGGGTTGAAGTTGAGGTTAGTAAAGATGATGATGTGACTGAAGTAAATGAAGAGCCTGATAATGCAATAAAAAAAAAAGCAGAGATAACTCAGAAAGTTGTTCCCATGCCTAGACCTCCACCCCCTTTCCCACAGAGGTTAGTGAAAAAGACTGAAAAAGGCAAATACTGCAAGTTTATTGAAGAAGCATTCCATCAATGTGCCGTTGATACAAGTTTTGGAGGAAATTCCTGGGTATGCGAAGTTTATGAAGGACTTGGTAAATAAAAAGTGGGTCGTGAGTTTTGAAGATGTTGATAAGTTGCAACATTATAGTGCTATTGCTACAAGGTCCCTTGTGTAGAAGAAGGAGGATCCTGGGGCTTTCACTATCCCTTGTACCATTGGATTACTACATTTTGCAAAGCGTTGTGCGATCTGGGTGCTAGTATCAATCTGATGCCATTGGTTATTTACAAGAAGTTGGGTTTAGGGGATCCAAAACCGACTGCGATGCGACTGCTTATGGCCAATATGATTGTGAAGAAACCCATTGGTGTGCTCCAGGATGTACTAGTGAAAGTGGAATCTTTTATCTTTCCGGCGGATTTTATGATACTGGATTGTGATGTTGATTTTGAGGTTCCCATTATCCTTGGGAGACCATTCCTCGCCACTGGGCGTGCCTTGGTTGATATGGAGAAAGGGAAGATGAAGTTTCGATTGAACAATGAAGAGGAACCTTTCAATATCTCTAGGTCTATGAAGCAGAGTTGTGAGCTCAAATTGGTATCTATGGTGACACATATTATAGAGAGTGGTTCTGAGGTTCCTATTGAAGAAAATTTGGGTGTTGATACACTAGCAGCGGTAATGATAAACTTTGATGGTGATGGTATTGAAAACTATGATGAATTGGTCGCCGCACTTGACAGGTTTGAATTCCATTCAAAACCAAAGAGATTGGAGTTAGACATGAAGAATCACGATTCTCCACCTGCCAGACCGTCTGTTCAGGAGGCGCCAAAATTGGACCTTAAGGCTCTACCATCGCATTTGAGGTATGTATTCTTGGGGAGAGATGGTACTTTACCGGTCATCATTGCTGCAGATTTGAATATGGCACACGTTGAGGCATTGGTTTCCGTGTTGAAGAGGTTCAAGCGAGCTATTGGGTGGACTATTGCAGACATTATTGGGATTCCTCCTGGTATTTTTTCTCATAAAATACAATTCATGTCGGGTCACAAGCCTAGTATTGAGCGCCAGAGAAGACTAAATCCACCTATGCAAGAGGTAGTTAAGAAGGAAATCATCAAGTGGTTGGATGCTGGAGTTATTTATCCCATTGCAGATAGTAGTTGGGTATGTCCTGTTCAGTGTGTGCCCAAGAAAGATTGGATTACTGTGGTACCTAATGAGAGAAACAAGCTTGTTCTGATGCGGCCTGTGACTGGATGGAGAGTCTGCATGGACTATCAGAAATTAAATGCTTGGACAGAAAAAGATTTTCCTATGCCGTTCATGGATTAGATGTTGGACAGACTTCTGGGTAAGGGTTGGTATTGTTTCCTTGATGGTTATTCAAGCTACAATCAACTTTCTATATCTCCGGTAGACCAAGAGAAGACCACCTTCACTTGCCCTTATGGGACTTTCGCATTCAAACGGATGCCATTTGGGTTGTGTAATTCTCCAGCGACCTTCCAACATTGTATGATGTCGATATTTTTTCTGATATGGTGGAGGACACTATTGAGGTATTTATGGATGATTTCTCTGTGGTAGGTGATTCTTTTGATCATTTTCTGGACCATTTGGTGCTAAAAAGGTGTGAAGAGTGCAATCTTGTGCTAAATTGGGAGAAGTGCCACTTTATGGTGAAAGAAGGGATAGTTCTGGGTCATCGGATATCTGAGAAGGGTATTGAGGTTGATAGATCGAAAGTTGAGGTAATAGAAAAGATTCCACCACCTATCTCTGTTAAAGGTGTTAGAAGTTTTCTTGGGAATGCAAGTTTCTATAGGAGGTTCATCAAGGACTTCTCCAAAATTGCACATCCATTGTGTAAACTGCTCGAAAAGGAGTATAAGTTTGATTTTGATGATGCTTGTCTGAGAGCATTTGGAGAGTTGAAGAAGAAGTTAGTTACTGCACCTACCATTATTTCACCGGATTGGGGACAACCGTTTGAGGTAATGTGTGATG
>JAJOOO010015688.1:0-13452 GCA_029582685.1 Solanum piurae | reverse complement strand
CCATTTCCCACTCAATTTAACCCCCTAAACAAGAATATGAAGTCGGATTTTCGAAAAACGAAACGGATCTTTTTATAAGTAGCTAAACAAGTTTCCGGTAACTTCCGAAGTACATTTTTAAAAACTTTTTGGGTCAAATTCAAATATAATCATTTCATTAAGTTCTCGACTCCAAACTCACATATGAGGCTCTAGTTTCACTCTATCATTTTCCGAGTCGTTACAATTCATCTACCCCCTTGTGAGGGTAATGCAGTCTTCCATATTACGTGCACAATGTTGCAGCTTCTCCAAATGAAAGGATTATATGTATGGTTGGCAGATGAAGACCCTCATGAGCATATTAGGAACTTTGTGGACGTTTGTGGTCCGTTCTCATTCAACAAAATATCACAAGAATCAGTCTGTCTCAAGTTGTTCACATTCTCTTTAATGGGTGAAGCCAAAAAATGGTTGGCTGACTTACCAAGGGATTCCATCAGTTTATGGGATGAACTTACTACAACATTCTCTAAGAGATTCTTTCCCCCATCGAAGATGATGACACTTAGAGACAACATTCAAGGTTTCAAACACTTAACGGGTGAGCCTATCTATGAGACGTGGCTGAGATTTAAGAAGTTGGTACTTCAATGTCCGACTGAAAAACTTCTAAATAATATGCTACTACAATACTTCTATAGGATCCTTGACTCGGTGAACAAAACAGTTGCTGATCAACTTGTTCTCGGGTGTATAATTGATGATGATTTGGACTCATTTAGGGCTTTATTTGGATATATTTAGTGTCCTCAAATGCATATTTTATGCCAATAACTAATGTAAAATCCTTCATTTCCAGGTATTTGGATCGAGGAACAAAGCATGGACACTAATAAGCAAAAAGGAACAAGGCAACTGAAAGAACGAAGAAAATAAGGCATGTTGATCGCCTAATCTATTGGGCAATTCGCCGAATGGCTATTATCTCACCTAAAGTTCTAGGAGCCAAAGCCCTGAAGGAGAAAATCAAGTCGGCGAGAAAAGGAGCAATCGGCGTGTCGCCGAACGGTTCCGCGATGCAGTGTTGGATCGCCCAAAGTTACAGAACTTGAGGATGCTGAAGGCCAAAGCAAAAAGGTGATGGAACTGACCAAAGGGCGGATCGCCGAGCTGATTGGTGATCCCAACTTACTTCGCCGAATGGTCCTTCGCAGCATATGTTTTGCGACTATAAATACATTTTCAACCATTATGTTCATGAGCTATCTATCTTTAATCAGTTTTCATAATATATAATTTTGGAGTTTGAACTGAGAGTATTGAGACAAAACTTTTCCTTATCTTTGAAGAATTGAAGTTTTCCATTTTTGAGAAATTGGAAGTGGGTCTTTGAGATTCTTCAATTTGGACATTTGTAAAGATGAAATTAATTTTACGCAGTTGATGGAAACACAATTTGGTAAAGATATTTATCTTTTTATGATGTCTAGCTAAAACCCCAATTCTTGGGGTGTGATTATGTGATTATGGGTTCATTTAGCTGATGGGTATTGCTAATTGTTAGTTTAAATGGTGTTTAGAAATGATTTCATTCAGTAATTGTGGTTGAAATTAAAGGATTGTAGTTCCAAATGCAGTCCTACCTTCGTATTTTTGGCTTGCTCGAGAGAGAGGTTTTAAAACCAAGATTATTGAATTGATGGTCTGTAGGTATTGGGTTGTCATGGGTTCAACTCGAGAGAGTGAATATTAAACCCTTTTCCACACATTCAGCTCGAGAGAGTGAATGGACTAAAGCATATAGGTTGTTCTTATTTGCTTGCTTGTTGGTGTTCGAGAGAAACCAACTAGATTTGGGGTAAATTGTTCGAGAGAAAGTTTATCCCACTAAAGTCTAGTTTATTCACTGATTTACAACTATTTACTAATAGTTGCATTTACCTATTTGTCTATATTAGCCTATAATCCAATCACATCCCAAGAACCCGTCTCAATATTGTTAAATTCGTGTTATTTGTTGCTGCTGTAGTTGATAATTACAATTAAAAAAACCCTATTATTTGACATTCGTGTCACCCTTTAATTTGAATTATGTTTTTATTCGATAATGTCTATTCCTATGATTGACTTGAGCATATTCATACTTTGCTATTAAATCTTAAACACGTACCACTCCTTGTGGGGTCGACCACAACTCATTTAGTTGGGTGATACGTCCAAATTTACACTACAAATAAGAAGTGTAAACTATCGTTGTCAATTTACAGAACTCAACTAGAGTTGAGGTCGATCCCACAGAGAATTTATTTACAGAAAAAGTTTCATTGTCGCATTTACTCAACTGTCGTTATTATTTTCTAAAAAAATAACACGGAAAGTAAATTGGGTTTGATTTAAATGTATTTTACCACAAACACTTGCAATCAAAATTTAGATACACAGTTCACATACAATCTTGTCGTAAATTGATTCAGTTAATTTAAAGAAACTGGTTTTTGTGTTCACTATGACATCAATTATAATGCTCTCCCGTAATTTGAGTGTCAGGTAAATCAATGTTTACAAAACCTTTGCGAGTTGAATTAATCTAATGCTTCTCAGCCTAATCAGATAATATTCAATCTAATTCTCCCGAACTTAAAGTGTTATCAATATTGAACTTCGCTTAATTTGATATAGAGTTAAAGATCTCTTCTTTCGAACTCCAACTTTAACTCCAATTCATTAACTTAGTTTAACGTTTTCCTAACCGATGTTTTTCTCTCGAGCAAACACCAGATACAGGCCGGTCTAAAGCGTGCACTCAATAGAGTAAAATGATAATGAAAGCTGTAAACTACAGGTTGTAAACAAAGACTGCCTTTTACTCGTTTTACGAAATCGCAACTAGAATATTGTCATAGATCCCACACACCCAGTCGTGGTATTTAGCCACTCATGTTTTCACGTAAAGAATCAGTACTGAAAAATGAAAACATGTTAAGAAATACTTACGAAAATTATTGGTAAATCAACAGCCACTTGATAATCTGATAATCGAAATCCAAACTTCAAACTGATAAAAATAATTCGAATCCAAAATCTAAAGCTAAAATTAATACTCAGTTCCTCGTCGTAAAATGTAAAATAATCAATAATCCTTCAAAAAAAAACCTAAAGTAATTCGAAATAGACTGTTTAAAATGAGTCCTAAAGGAACTAGGACTGAATTATCGGGCCCTTCCATGGCCACTTCCATGACCCGTCAAGGGCTTCACGATCCGTGAAGCCCTCCCTGATCTCTCCTTGAACTCTCCAAAGTTGGATCTTCAACACTTGACCCTAGAAACTCTTCACGATCACCAAGACGGACCGTAAATAGGACCATGGTCCGTGAGGCTTTTCGTGGTCTTCACTTGGGCCAAACTACATTCCAATTTTCATCACTTTAACCACTGGATCCATGTCATGATCAACTCCACGGATCGTGATGACGACCACGGCTCGTATAGGTGTCCGTGGTCTTAACTTGGCCACGATCGATTTGTAACTTCTTTTCCCCTTCACTGGTTCAGTACCACGGCCTACACCACGGTCCATGGTAATGACCACGGCCCGTAAGATCACCCATCGTATGTGCTTGCAATTTCACTGATTTTTCATCTTTGTCATCTTCTCTCACTTCCATTTTTTCACCTGTACAAACACTACCAAACACATTATATCCACAAAACTACACTTGATTCTAGTGTTAATCCTTAGTTTTCAAGCATCAAATGTATCATGATTTCACGGCACATCAACACCCTCAACTTAGAACCATTACTTGCCCTCAAGTGATGAGAAAAACAAATACCATCAGCCCTCAATCCAATTCTAGATTTATGACACTACGAAACAACTATTTCAATCAAGTACAAATTGTATCACAAACCTCTGAATCTAACATGTAAGGATCAATACATGACATCTCATTACTTACAGTCAATCATGCATATACCTGCGAATTATCAGCTCACACAATCTACTTTCAAATGCAACCACTGTGTCCTCACATCAAAGAAGTCCCTCGCTCATAATGGTAGGGACTGAGTACTACGCTCGCGCTCTCAATGAATTTCTAACAGTAACAAAAAACTACCATAGGCTTGCCCTTGCTTTCTACGCTTTACCTTTCAAACACCCGAAATAGGATCATTGTAGGACTTTGTTGGCTTGTAACATAGGCTCGGGGCTAGGGAATGGATATTTGATTTTGTGAGTGATTAATCCCTTGGATTTCCAAAATGTCATTTTCACATACTCTTTTCTGAGTGATTTCCTCTTTTTCTTATTTCAGCCCGATCCAGTAGCTATTATTTTATTTTTCTTTTTCTTTTCTTCTTTTTCTGTTCTTTTCTTCTTCATTTTTTATATGCAATTTTGATATGAACTTAGCTCACTGGTTGAACCTTCTTTTTCCTTTCTTCTTTCTGCACGGGTTGCAAGAACCCTCAACTTAGGCTTTTGGCCTGAGTTGTGATATTGTACCTTCGGAGAACCAATGATATGATATATGTTGGGTAAGAACAAAGACTGATTTAAGGCTCAAATTGGGTTCAAGGAATAAGCTTTTCATTTGGTTCTTTTATTTTTGGCTCTTTACTGGTTTAACAAACAAAATGGCCTACTGATCCTTTCCTATCCGGTTATTCTCAGATTCAAGCAAGACAACTTAGGCAAGTTCTAGTTTTTTCTCCTAATGTTAGACTTCAATCAAAACTTACACACACTACAGAGGATTGCATTTTGTTAGTTTCTTGGTTCACCAATGGATTTTTCAGATTAGCCATGTTTAACATATCAGTAACTAAGATATCATCTAAAGATCCTAACAGTCAAACTCAGATGTAGGTTCTCAATTTTTACAGATTAGTTGTTGTACAACTCAACACACAAAACAACCAACACAGTAATACACAGAGACAACCTCCATTTTTCTAACAACTATGGCAGGTTGCTGACTACCCCCTCCCCAAATAAAAAGGACTTTGCCTTCAAAGTCTATACAGAACAATAAAATACAAAATCTATGAGGAGGGATCATACCTACGACACTCTAGGCACTGGTCATCGGATTAGCAGTAGTACCCTTATCAATGGGTGCACTCTCAGAACTCGGGACATGATCAGTTTGGTCCTCATTAGTCGGAGCAAGTGCTCCACTACCAGAAGCTCCAACTAAAGTTGCATCTTGCTATTGTTGTTCACAGTCTTCTTTTTCCCGAGCTTCCCTCTTTGATGCTCTACGAGCTTTTTTTTCTTTCCTTCTTGCCTCTCTGGCTGGGTCAGTAGGGGTCTCCTCATCAAGTTCTCCAACTTTGTGTTTTTTCTTGCCAGATTTACTCGTGGGATGTTCTCCCCAAAGATCATCAAGTGATTGAGTGGAGGGTGCCTGATTTGAAATTTGCATCAACGACTCTGGCATGACTGGAGTGGGCACCTGTACTGGCCTGTCCGCCAGCTTAGCAATTTGAGTGCGCATCTTGGCCAACTGGGCTCTGAACTCTTCAGTATCTGCTGCACCGGTAGTCATGAAGAAATCTTGAACAAGGTTTTCCAAACCATCCATTCTGTCCTTTAAGACTGATAGCTCCGTACTCATCTCATCTTTGATCTCATTTTTCACAGCTAGCACCTTTGTCTCTATCAGCTGGGGCATCCAGAGCACAATCTGGTCTAGCAATGTCCTGGTCTAGCGCTGATCTGCAACCAATTTCTCAAGAAAAAGCATAGGGATAGTGACAAAGGTACCTGGAGTCTGGGTGGCCGAAGCTGGAGGTGGTGGTGCCTCTGTGGGCGGCTGTGATGACTCTCCCTATTCTGAACCTCTATCTTCATGTGGGATGTCAAGTGGGACATGTGGAACAATAACTAAATTACTCACAGTGGCGGACTTCATGTTAAAGAGATGGTTCGCGACATCCTTGATTTTGGAAACCTGAGTTAGTCTGAATGCTTCACCCCATCTGTCAACCAGGCTGTTCAGAGGAATGTTCGCTCCTCGACATAATTTCCCTATTAGACAGGGAAAAGGAAGTGCAGCTCTCTTATTTAGTGCCCTGTCTTTCATCTCGATTACTATTATCCGTCCCGCATTTATCGGGTAACCTACCATAAGACAGGCTACCAACAATTCTAGGGAAGGTGACAAAGTGTTATCACTCACTGTCGATCGCAATTGTGCATGGACAACAGCCCACCAAACCTTGGCTGGAAAAGACAGCGAAGCTTTAGTGATGAGTGTTAGAGTTGTGGTGACCCAAACTGCACTTTCCCCATCTATGGCATTCTGCTTCGCGATCCAGCGTAAAACCCTTTCTCGAGAAGTCTGATCTTCCATTGTAGCATCACTGGTGACCTCATGATGTTTGCCCTCGAAAAGGCCAACTGAAGGTGGTGCAGAGTATTCCAGGCCATACAACATTTTGTTAATCGACCCCTCAAAAATATCTATTGATTTACCCCTAACTATGATTGAGTTGAGTGGACCCCAGGTAATAGACATGTCTTTATTTCCACGTTTCATGGTCTCTGTATCTGCAGGAAAATTCATCAATGTAGTTGCATAAGAGGAATAAAATTATCTGGTTAGCTAGCTAGAGTATTCGCCAGGTGCATTGTCCATCCAGTCGAACTGATGGAGCTGAAATATCAGATAGATGTCTAAAAATGCTTTGATATTAGCTACCACCACCCTAGTCTCAAGAATGATTGCTCGATTCTTCAAGCCCCCAGTTTTTTTCACAATACCATTGTCGAAGAACTCTTTAGACCGGTTGATAGTCCACATGGAGTGATAACAAGCAATCAGATGTGCTCGCAATGCAGGGTTAGGTTCCTGAGCATTCACATACATCACCATAGTATCATCATCGATGATTTCCTCCTCATCTTCTCTATTAATTGCTTCCTCTTGTACTCCAGTTTCAGCTTTTGTGGTAGCCACCAGTGGAGAGGTATTTGTATCGCTTTGAGAACCACTTTCAGATTCAGCACTGCACCCCGAGTCATCTGCAAATTGGCTACCAGTAGCAGCATCAGATTTACTTCCCGACTTTTCTCCGTTATCAGAACTACTACCTCCCTCTTCAGCTTGATGAGGAGAGTCCTAGAAAATAGATCTTCTAGCCAGTGATCTAGTAGCCTGAGGCGAGTGATCTTCAGGTGCGACATTTATTTGCACCTCAGACCCACTCGCTTCGGAGTCGTCATGACCCTCTGATTGTGAAGCGGTGATGAAGACAGGTTTGTTAGCATTCTTTCATCAATGACCCATTGTGCCTGAGGAACATAACACCATTTCAGTACAATCATCCATAAAACGACACACTAGCGGGTACTCAGAGTTTCCCTGTGTAATATCATCATGACGCCTTTCCTTAAGAAAGCCGTCACCCAATCTATCATCGAGGAAGGTCACGAAATCAAAAACAAAGAAAAACTGAATACATGAAAATTACTAAAATTTACAATTGAAGTAAACCGTATGGGAACTTTCACGGGCCGTGGTATACACCACGGATCGTAAAGTCCCTCGTGGAGTTAGGACAGAATCAGTGTACATGATAGATGATTGAATCTTTTGACCAAAGGCATGTTCACGGACATTTTCACGGCCCGTGGAATTCACCACGGTCCATGATCATGACCGTGAACTTTATCAGAGGGCAGAATGGACTTCAAGTGTGGTCCACGACAAGGTTCACGGCCCAGGTATCTTCTACGATCCGTGAAGCCTGTCGTAAGGAAGAGAATAAAAATAAAATAAAATTTTAAAACTAGGCGCTTGAGGATATATATACGCATATTTTCTAATTTGGTCCAATCGCGGGTCAGGTCGGGTTTTAGGAGGGCTGAGTCGTAAACTACGGACCGTGAAGAAACCCGTGAAGGGCTTCACGGTCCGTGAGCCCTCCCATGAAACAGATCAATGAAGATACTTACCTTAGGCAGACGACTGACTGTGAAGTTTCCCATGAAGGGTATCACGGTCCCTCAAGTTGCCCGTGAAGGTGACTTGGGACCCTCAATATTCATACCTGATGTTCACGAAAGGCTAGAAGGTCCGTACAAGATGTGACGGACCGTGAACCCTTCTGTGAACCTTCTCCATAAAATTGCCAGTAGCCTCCTCAGTTGGTCCTCAAGTTGACGGACCATGAAAGTGTCTGTGAAGGCACCACGGTCCGTGAGGTTGTCCGTAAGGTTCAGCTTGCACCAATTTCTGTAATTTTTCACCTAATCCTTCCTGCACACATCAACAAATGGTAACTCTATAAAAACAAATAAATATAAAAAAGAATAAAAATACCTGATGCAATTACACCTTGGATTGCCTCCCAAGCAGCGCACAATTTAACGTCGCGGCGCGACGCAGGTTACTTGATTACTCAAACTTCATCAAGTTTGTATTCCTCCACAATCTTCACCTCTTTCGGGACACCCAAATATGCCTTGATTCTCTGGCCATTAGCCTTGAATCTCTCACCTTTTTCATTTTCTAACTCAATATCCCCAGATTGAAATACCTATGTGACTTTAAAAGGTCCAGACCATTTAGACATCAGTTTTCCCGGGAACAGACGCAGTCTGGAATTGAAAAGTAACACCAAGTCACCAGGAGTGAAGCTTCTTTTCTCGATATGCTTAACATGATATACCTTCATCCTCTCCTTATACAGTGCTGATTTCTCATAAGCTCTCAGATGGAACTCATCCATCTCATTTATCTGATCTAACCACAAGTTAGTTGTTTAACTCCAACTGAGGTTTAGTTTCTTCAATGCCAAGAGTGCTCGATGCTCAAGCTCAACAGGCAAATGACATGCCTTTCCAAACACCAATTGATATGGAGACATACCAATAGGTGTCTTGAAAGCTGTCTGTAATGCCCATAGAGCATCATCTAGCTTTCTTGCCCAATCTGTCCTATTGGCATTTACTGTCTTTACCATGATTGCTTTGATCTCCCTGTTTGAGACTTCCACTTGTCCACTGGTTTGTGGGTGATAAGGTGTTGCCACCTTGTGTTGTTTTACCTCATATTTGGTCAGAAACGTACTGAACACTTTGTTGCAGAAGTGAGAACCACCATCACTGATAATGGTTCTAGGTGTTCCAAACCTTGAGAAGATGTTCTTTTTCAAGAAACTAGCAACACTCTCTCCATCGTTCTTAGGTAAAGCAATAGCTTCAACCCATTTGGACACATAGTCAACCGCAACCAGTATGTATTTCTGCCCATATGAACTCACAAAGGGGCCCATGAATACAATACCCCACACATCCAACAATTCCACCTCCAGAATAGGTGTCATGGGTAACTCATGGCGCTGAGAGATGGCTCATTGACGCTGGCACACATCACAGCTCCTTACTATGTCCACTGCATCTTGATGAATTGTGGGCCAGTAGTACCCACACTGAAGTATCTTGTGGGCTGTTCGAGCACCTCCATGATGGCCACCAACTGGAGATGAGTGACAGGCCTCCAAAATGTGCAACATTTCAGCTTCTGGAATACATCGCCTAATTATATTGTCAGCACACACCCTATATAGATAAGGCTCATCCCAAAAGTACTTGCCAACATCAGGCAAGAACTTTTTCTTTTGCTGATAAGTCATACCATCACGCATCAAATAACTAACCAGAAAATTAGCATAGTCTTCAAACCAAGGAATCAGATCAAGAGTAGCAGCTAATACCTGCTCATCCGGAAATGTATCATCTATCTCAAGCTCAATTTCTTCTTTCTTTGCAGCATCCAACCTAGTAAGGTGATCATCTACCTGGTTCTCACAACCTCTCATGTCTTTCACTTAAAAAACAAACTCTTGGAGCAGCTGCACCCATCGGATCAACCTTGGCTTAGAATCTTTCTTTGCCATGAGATATCTCAAAACAGCATGGTTTGTATGAACTATCACCTTAGTGCCCAGCAGATAAGCTCTGAACTTTTCAAAAGCATACACTACATCCAATAGTTCCTGCTAGTGATTGTGTAGTTTCGATGTGTCCCATTTAGCGTCTTACTAGCATAGTAAATCGGATGGAACATCTTGATG
This sequence comes from Solanum piurae, assembly GCA_029582685.1. Classification (NCBI taxonomy): domain Eukaryota; kingdom Viridiplantae; phylum Streptophyta; class Magnoliopsida; order Solanales; family Solanaceae; genus Solanum; species Solanum piurae. Next base: position 3,382 of record JAJOOO010015688.1, on the reverse strand, counting down.
CACTTCTGTCCCAACCCAACTCCTAACGGAGTCCCACTAGCATCACACATCACCTCAAATGGCTCCGCCCAGTCTGGGCCAATAATCACTGGTGCTGAAATCAGCTTCTCTTTTAGGCACTCAAAAGCTTTAAGGCATGCCTCACCAAAGAAAAATTTCACCTCCTTCTCTAAAAGCTTGCACATGGGGTGTGCAATTTTGGAGAAGTCCTTGATGAAACGCCTATAGAATCCGGCGTGTCCTAGGAAGCTTCGAATACCCTTCACACAGATTGGCGGAGGTAATTTTTCAATCACCTCAATCTTAGCTTTGTCGACCTCAATTCCTTTATGTGAAACCTTGTGTCCAAGGACTATGCCTTCTTTTACCATGAAGTGGCATTTTTCCCAGTTTAGCACTAAGTTGGGTTTCTCACATCTCTGTAAAGCCCTGCTAAGATTAAACAAACAGTCATCAAAAGTATCACCTACTATAGAGAAGTCATCCACAAATACCTCTAGAGTGTCCTCAACCATGTCTGAAATGATGAACATCATACACCTTTGAAATGTGGCTGGTGCATTACATATTCCAAATGGCATGCGTTTAAACGCAAAGGTGCCATAAGGACATGTGAAGGTGGTCTTTTCCTGATCTTCAGGAGCAATGGATATCTGGTTGTAGCCAGAGTATCCATCTAAGAGACAGTACCACCCTTTACCTAACAACCTGTCAAGCATCTGGTCCATGAAAGGCATGGGGAAATGATCCCTCAAAGTCCACTTGTTCAGCTTCATGTAGTCCATGCACACTCGCCATCTAGTCACTGGTCTCTGCGGGACTAATTCATTTTTGGCATTTGCCACCACAGTCATACCTCCCTTTTTAGGAACACATTGCACTGGACTGACCCAGTGGCTATCAGAGATAGGGTATACCACCCCAGCATCTAACCATTTGATTATTTCTTTCTTAACCACCTCTTGCATAGGTGGGTTCAACCTCCATTGGTGTTCAATACTCGGGTTGCAGTCTTCCTCAAGATGAATCTTATGCGTGCAAATACCTGGAGGTATTCTAGTTATATCAGCAATGGTCCAGCCAATGGCTCTTCTGTATCTTTTTAGCACCATAATAACCTCTTGTACCTGCTCTTCATTCAAATCTGCAGCCAATATCACAAGTAAAGTGTTATTAGTACCTAAGAATACATACCTGAGGTGAGTGGTTAACTGTTTCAGCTCTAACACTGGTGGCTCCTCAATGGATGGTTTCGCTGGACGGCTTGTCCTGTTTTTCAAGTCCAAGTCCAATTTCTTTGGAGCATATGAGTGTGCTCCCATACCCTGCAAAGCATTAACGGTCTCTATGTAGTCAGACCATAAATCTGCATCAAAGTTCATCAGCACTGCTGCTAAGGTTTCAACAACCATTCTCTCTTCTATGGGTACCCTCATGTCCTCATCAGCAACCACCTCTATTACAGATACTAAATTTATATCATTGGGTTGCTTCATTGACCTGCAAATGTTGAACTTTACCTCATCCTTGTTAAGTCTGAACTTCAGCGCACCTCTCTCAACATCTACCAAGGCTCTCCCTGTTGCCAAAAATTGTCTTCCCAAAATAATGGGGACCTCAAAGTCCACCTCGCAATCCAAGATCACGAAGTCAGCCAGAAAAATGAAGGTGTCCACCTTTACAGGTACATCACATAGGACTCCCACAGGCCACTTAACTGACCTATCAGCCATTATCAACCTCATTGTTGTAGGTTTTGGTACTCCCAATCCCAACTTCTTCTAAATGGCTAATGGAATCAAGTTGATGCTAGCTCCTAGGTCACATAAAGCTTTTGCAAAGCTAATTGACCTGATGGTGCATGGGATCGTGAATGCACCTGGGTCTTCCTTCTTCTGCACTAGAGATCTGGTCGCAATGGCGCTGCAATGGTGAACATAATTAGAAAAATCAAAACTTACAGCTCTTTTCTTGGTAACCAAGTCTTTCATGAACTTGGCATATCTTGGCATCTGCTCCAGGGCTTCCACCAGTGGTATGTTTACAGAAAGTTGTTTCAGCATGGTGATAAACTTTGTAAACTTCCCATCTTCAGCTTTCTTTTTTAGCCTATGAGGGGAATGAGGAGGTGGTCTGGGGATCTGTTGTAAAGGCATGTTTTCCTCGACCTCCTTTTCTTTTCCTCTTCCTCTCGCAAATTGTGCTATAGGCTGAGCATCTTCCAAGTCATCTACATGTATAGTTTGATCCTCATCTCTGCCAGATTGCTCCAGGATCTGTCCATTCTTTGTACTTGCAGAAATAGGGTCAGTAAAAATTTTACCACTCCTGGTGGCGATGGCTATGCAATGCCCATCCTTCTTGGTATTCTGAATGGTGTCACTTGGTAGTGATCCATTCTTTCTCTGATTCAGTGAGGCTGATAGTTGCCCCAACTGCTGCTTAATTTGTTTAATGGAGGTGGTGTGAGAGTCCACCAACTGACTCATGCTTGAGAATTCACCTCTCATTTCTTTTACCCCTGCATCAGTTGACTCAACCTTCTGGAGTACTTTAGCCATCATATCTTCCAGCTTAGATCCGCTGGAACTACCACCTTCCCGGTCTCTATTACCTGGGGGCACATAAACACCACTGCGATAATTCCTATACCCATCTCTATTTTGCCAGTTTCCTTGATCTCTATTTGATGGCCTTTCGTACTGACCATCCCTAGCATAACTCCGACCTCCATTTCAAGAATTGTAACCCTGATTTCCAGAGTTATAATTCTGGAAACCTCTTTGGTTCCCCAAATAGTTAGCTTCCTCATCAATGTCAAGATCCTAATCCTCATACATGTTATGTTGTCCCACAGCATTCACCTTTTCAGACTAGGCAACAATGTGCTTTGTGAGCAGGTCTATTTGTGTTCTCATATGTGCCATTTCTTGGTCCCTTTCTTCTTCTCTTTTCCTCTGTTCAGCTGAAAGCTCAAATGTATACCCAATCTCTCCTACCTGTGCATCTCTAGTGTACCATGCTCTGTTGTTCTTTGAGACCTCATCCAATAGTTGCATGCTCTCCGCAAATGACTTCCTCATAAATGTGCCTCCACAAATTGCATCAACAACATATTTAGGAACTTAATTCAAAGACCTATAAAAGGCCTGGTGAAGATTCCTTTCGGTAAGATCATTGTTGGGGCATTTCTTCAACTTTTGGCTGAACCTCCACCAAGTATCATGCATTGCTCTTCCTGGTAGCTGCTTGTGTGTACTAATCTCATCCTTCATCTGCAGCTCTTTTGATTTTGGGAAGAATCGTTCTAGGAAAGCTTCCTTCAACTCATTCCAAGTTCTGATGGAGTCAACTGGCATCTCATTCAACTAGTTAGTCGCCT
>JAJOOO010015687.1:0-13715 GCA_029582685.1 Solanum piurae | reverse complement strand
TCCAAAGACCCAACAATACATTCTTCTTTCAACGATACAGATGCGTACAATGCAATACCAACCCTACCCCACACCCCTGTATCTTTCTCACGAGAACAGCGATCAAAAGAAACATCCAAACACACAGCGTACAACAGCAAAACCCAAAAATGAATACCAAATGTGTACAAAAATTCACAAAATCTCCCAACCCGTCCACTCCAAATGGTGCAACAGTGTCCATCAGTACCTGTGCCGTCCTCCTCGCCTGCAGCAGCCATCACCCCACATCTCCTTTTCCCCCTTTTGCGGAGTCACATGGCTGCACAACGTGCTTTCACTGTTAACTTTGGAAAAGAGGAAAGAAAATTCAATTTTTTTCTTGAAATTTTTCAACGGATCCCCCCCCCCCCCTTAAATCGCCATAGATTCCCCTATAAATGGCCTCATCTCTTCCCTGTTAAGAAAAGATGGAGGAAAAGAGAAGTTGGAGACAAGAGATGAAGAAAAATCGAGAGCTAGTTTTATTTTGTATCGATTCTCTTTTTGTTCGAGTTAAGCTCATAGTGGTGTAAAAGATGTTGGGTTCAAAAGTGATTTTGGCTTCATGACAAAGCTTACAATTGCATATCATATGATTGATAAATCATATGAAAAAAACTTATACTAAAAACATAATATTATTATATGGTTTAGCCAATTGGCCTATGTCTGAAAAAACTAATAAAAAGAAAATATTAAAACTGTTGAGGGAAATCTCCCCATAAAACAAAATTCTTTATTGACTACATTGTGGATGTTCTTGTGTTCTTGATTTGTGAAGAGGGGTCTTCAATTTATAGGATTCCAAACATTTTCTCTAAGGAAGGAATAACCCAAATATGTAAGAAAATTATATTTTCCTTTCAGGAAAAATAATGGTAATTTTTTGTGTTTTCTTTTAGGAAAAAATAAACTTCAAATAAGATACGAAAATCAGGGCAAAACCCTAACAAAAGCTTCACGGTCAAGCTTATCATCCAAATTCATGCTCCATAAAAGGTAATTTCTTTCCATTCTAATTTCGTTGCTTACCTTCTTACCTTATAATTGGATTGTTATAGGTTGTTTGAATCAATTACTCGTTGTGATTTTATCCCGATACTAAATAATGTTTTTGGACTCTTGAAATGAGTTTATACTTTGGGCTGGCTGACCAATATTTTGTATTACCTTGCTTGAGAATTCTGTTGGATAGTTGTGTTGATCGAGTATGCTATAGTTCTTGTTAGTACTATTGTCAATTTGAGTTACTGGTTGTTTGTTGTAAAGAGTTCAGATTAGGGTATGTCGTAGATCCATAGTTTCGTCCAATTTTCATGTTCGTATAAGGTTCTGCCCATCCATGTTCAACATGACAGGTTCTATTTTAAAATCTGGGTCCACCTTTTGGATAATCGATTAGGTTCTTTGTTTAAGCTCAAGCATGAAAACCATAATCTGGTTGTTTCGACATGTTTTGTTGTGTATTGTTTGGCTTTAGTTTGATATCTTTTGAACACAGTTTAGCTTATATAATAAAAGTTTCCTTTGAGTTTCGGTTTATATTATTTAGTCGTATGCACTCTTATCAATCCTAGTTCATTATTATTTTTTTACTTGTGAATGTATGAAGTATGAACATATAGTCATTCATTTATCATGATTTTCTTCTAGTTTGCCTCAGTAACCATCAGGAGTAATACCGTTTCTTTGTTTACTTAGATATGAATACAACCTTTCCTCAATTTTTGTGAACTGATTCAATACTAAGGGTTGATTTTGTTCCAAAAATGATCATGATTTAATAGTAACTTTGTAAAATCTGATGGAGTAGTAATTAAATAAAGATCATTCTTTCTCCTGGCTGTTAATCCTTCGGTTTCACTCGTGTCCAAATCATTTGGATTAACTCCATGAGGGACCTTCCAATCAAAGTGATAAAGTAATTGGGATAAAGGATGTGCAACATTAACTAAACCAAATAACATTCCGGGACACATTCTTCTTCCTGCACCAAACGGAATAAATTCAAAGTGATTTCCTCTAAAGTCAATACTACTATTATCAAATCTCTCAGGTATAAAGCTTTCTGAATTATGTCAGTATTTGGGATCTATACCAATCGACCATGCATTAACCAGAACTTTGGTTTTCACAGGTATTGTGTATCCATCGATCTTTGTTTCCTCTCTAAAATCCCTTGGGACTAAAAGAGGAACCAGAGGGTGTTGCCTCAATGTTTCTTAGATAACCAATTGCAACTAGTTCAACTCTTCCAGATCAGTATCATTAAATGTTTTATCCCATTCAATTGTTTTCTCACTTCGAGTTGTGCTTTCTCTATGACACATGGATTTTTAATTAGTTCTAAATATGCCCAAATTATTGTTGTAGAAGTTGTTTCAGTTCCTGCTAGAAACATGTCCTACATGTAAAATTAAAGGAGTAAATATCGAAGTTTAGATTTATAACACGAAATAAAATTACTTTTGAAGATGCACTATACCTACAAGTATGACTGCTTTAATGTTTTGATTTGTAATGGAAGGTCCAAATTCTTCGATCTCCATTACTCTAAGTAAAGCATCAACAAAATCTTTGCTAGAGAGACAAAAAATATTCTGAAAAATAGTTTTCTCTGTTCATCAATGATACAGTAGAAAGAAAATATTTATAGCTATACAATTGGAGGGTTAGAGTTCTATTCTAGGAAGGGGTATATATGGTTATAAATGTATATTCTGTAAAGCAGTCCTATTCTAAGAAATAATATATCTTCTGATTACTATACAATTATAGCTTTTTCTAACATCCCCCCTCAAATTGATACCAGTGATCACAAAGTAGCAATTTGGAGATAAGATATTGATGTCGCGCTCGTGTCATCGCCTTTGTAAACAATACATAAAGTTGATCATGAGAAGGAATGTATTGTAGAGTGATGAGATGATCGATAACCAATTCTCGAATGTAATGGCAGTCCACCTCTATATGCTTTGTGTTTTCGTGTTGCACCGGGTTTGTGGCTATTTTAATCGCACTAGTGTTATCAACATGTAGCACTGTAGGAGATGTAATAGTGACACTGAGCTCAGATAATAGCCGTTGTAGCCAAATAATTTCTGAACTTGCTGCCGACATAGCACGATACTCAGCCTCTATAGATGATTTAGATGTACGGGACTATTTCTTACATTTCCAAGATATCAAGGATGTGCTAAGAAACATGCACCAACCAGTAACAGAGCGTTGAGAATTAGGACAACCAGCCCAATCTGCATCAGTATATCCTTCAAGATGTATAAAAGAATCATAACGGAAAAGAACACCTTGACTCATAGAACCACGAACATATCGAATGACACAAAGTAATGCAGTTTGATATATACGGTAAGGATTAACCACAAACTGACTTAGAACTTGCACTGCATATGAGATGTCTGGCCTTTTCATAGTGAGATAAACTAATGATCCCACCAACTACCGATACAATATTGGATCATTGAATGGTTCTCCATCAACTTCCTTGTACTTCGTATTAATCTCCATTGGGGTGTACACAACCTTGTCATCAGTAAGACCAGCCCTTGCAACAAGATCACGAGCATACTTTTATTGTGTAAGCATGATCCCAGTAGGCTAGTATAAAACCTCAAGTCCAAGAAAGTATGTCAGTCGTCCCAAGTCCTTCATCTTAAATGAGGTATGCAATAATTCTTTTAACTTAGTAATATTCTCTGGATCATTTCCTGTGATAATGATATCATCAACATAGATGAGAAGTATTGTGATACCTAATAGAGAAGTATGAAGAAACAAAGAATGGTCTGAAGAACTCTGAGAAAAGCCCGCAGTTTAAATCGTGGATCAAAATTTGTCAAACCAAGCTCGAGGAGCCTATTTTAAGTTATAAAGGGATTTTTGAAGACGACAAACTGCATTTGGTCTTGGCAGAGCACACCCAGGTAGTGGTTTCATAAACACCACTTCTTCCAAATTGCCATGGAGAAATGCATTTTTCACATCCATCTGATGTAAGGTCCAACCTTTCATTGAAGCCACAACTAATAATGTCCGTACTATTGTCATCTTAGCAACAGGTGCAAAAGTTTCCTCATAATCCACCCCATACTTCTATTTGTACCTTTGAGCAACTAATCGAGATTTGTAGCGATTAATTGTACCATCTGCCTTAAGTTTAATGGAATACACACACTTACTTCCACTGAGAACTCCACCTATTGGTTTATCAACAAATTCCCAAGTAGAATTTTCATTCAATGCACGAAGCCCCTTCTGACATTGCCTTTTTCCAACAAGTTTGTGTAGAAGCCTGAGAGTGAGATGTAGGTACATCAATAGAATGTAGTGTGGTATGCATGGCATAATACTTACCAAATTTCCCTGGAGAGTAACTGAGCCGTTCAGGAGCATGATGATCTGTCCGACTAGATCGGTATGGGGGAGTAACTGAATGAGACGATTCCTCTTCGAAAGATGGGGATGCGTATGTAGAGTCAATAACCGAAGAACATGACGACTGGAGAACATCATGATCATAGTTCATGGGCTGCTCCGGAGGATCAGTAGCTACCACATCATCATCAAACTTTTACAAAAAGGAAACAGATTCTGAAGCATGTTTAGAATTGTATTTGTAAGAAAATTGACCCTAAAAAAATAACATGTCTAGATACACGAAGCTGGCGACAAGATGCATCATAACATAGATACCCCTTTTGTTTGTCACTGTAGCCCACAAAAATACATTGTGTTGCCTTTGTTGAAAGCTTTTGTCGTTCATGTGTTGGAAGATGGACAAAGCAAAACACAACCAAAAATTCGCAAGTGAGCTGGATAATCAGGCTTCTTATGAAATAATTTGAAGTATGGTATCTCATTAGCAATGACTGGGGAAGTTTGTCTATTAATCAAATACACAGAAGTACGTACTGCTTCAGGCCAGAAACTCTTAGGCATATTAGATGTGCCCAACAAAGCCAATGTAGTTTCCAAAACATGTTGATTCTTCTTTTCTATGACTCCATTTTGTTTCGAAGTATGAGGACAAGTGCGTTGAGAAATAATTCCTTTGTTTTTGAAAAACTCAACATGATTAGTCTTACTGTACTCTCTTCCAGAATCAAAACGAAATATTTTTATAGTTTTATGAAACTGTGTATACACATACTCAACAAAATTCACAATAAGAGTCGGAACCTCAGATTTATTTCGAATAAAAAACACCCATGTGTATCTAGATACATGATCAATAAATAACACAAAGTACTTATATCCCATCCTTGACAAAGTAGGAGAAGGACCCCAAACATCACTATGCACAAATCAAAAAGATCGTCATAAGAAGATGAACTGGATGGAAAAGGGAGCTTGTGACTTTCCGAATCGGCACAATTAGAACATGTCAAAGGGAGACTTGAATGAATGCCATGTGTTGCTGGAATACATGATTTGAGCATGTGCTCAAGTCGAGAGGAATGAGGATAACCCATCCTATTATGCCAAAGAGTGAGCAACTTATTCGAGCGAGTAACATCCGCGGTAGAAACTGAAAGAAAACAATGATGCAAATGATGATGAACCGACTCTAGAAGAAACATTCTGCCAACTCTAGTCCCCTTGGCCATGGTCATCCCGGTTTTCAGATTCTAAACAACATAATCATTGGGTGAGAATTTTACAACACATTTCTGATCAACTAGCTGACCTACCAAAACCAAATTAGCCTTCAAATTAGGTACATAAAGAACGTTAGACAAATTTCCAACAGAACCAATACCCGAAGCGACAATGTATGCTTGTTTGTCATATGAATAACATGTTTAGAAACATCATCATACAATGAAGAAAATTGGGACAGATATCCGATCATATGATTGGAAGCACCCGAATCTAGATGCCAAGTAGATTTAATATAATAACTTGTACCTGAGGATGCCGAGAGTGCACTTGAGATGGATACGGGAAGAGAAACTTCTATTCAATGGGAATATATCACTCATACAAACTCGAAATTGCGCAAACTCGATGGCGTTGGAAAGATTATTCCAAGATCTTTCCTACGATATCTGGAAACACACCTAAATCATACTGAGCTAGGAGTTATGGTCGTTTGAAGTTGACTAAAAACTCAACTTAACATACTTAACATATTTTGCTAGATTTTTATATTCTTTCCAAAAATGACTATTTCCAATTCTTAGCTTCTTCTTAGTTATTTCAATTTGCGAGATGTTACAATATCTCCTCCTTGGGAACATTTGTCCGCGAATGAACTTACTCTTAGTAGGCTAGGGTGTAACATGTAACATTCAGCTTAAACACCCAACAAACAATTCAATTACAACATGCTAAATTATAAATGAAAGAGTACTAAGAAGAGAATTAGTACCTTGGTCTGGAACTTCTTCGGTTTCGAAGAGATGTGGATATCTCCTCTTCATATCTTCGTCAGATTCCCAAGTAGCTTCCTCAACAAATTGGTTCCTCCAAAGGACTTTTATTGATGCTACTTCCTTAGTCCTCAACTTGCGAACTTGGTGATCTAGAATTTGAATCTATTCATAAGATAAGCTAACGTTGATCCCAATATCTTTAGTTGGTATGATCAATGAAGAATCGCACATGCACTTCTTCAACATGGAGATGTGAAAAACTAGATGAACTGTGGCTAACACTGGTGGTAGCTCCAACTCATAGGCTAGATTACCTACCCTTTTTGATATTCTATAAGGGCCAATATACCAGGGATTAAGCTTCCCCTTCTTACCAAATCTCATAACACCTTTCATGGGTGAAACTTTCAAGTATACTCAATCATCTACTTCAAACTCTAACTCCATTCTCCTAACATCAGTTTAGGATTTCTGACGACGTTGTGCTGTTTTCGACCTCTCTTGAATCACTTTCACCTTCTCCATAGCTTGATGAACCAAATCTGGTCCTATCAACCCAGCTTCACCAACTTCAAACCATCCAATAGGAGATCTACATCTTCTCCCATAAAGAGCTTCATAAGGAGCCATCTGGATGCTAGAAGGGTAACTATTGTTATAAGCAAATTCAATAAGAGGTAGATAATCATCCCAATTACCTTTGAAATCAATCACGCAAGACCTCAACATATCCTCTAAGGTCTGAATAGTACTCTTTGCTTTCCCATCTGTCTGAGGATGAAAGGCAGTACTTAAGTTCACCTTTGAATCCAAGCCTTTTTGGAATGACTTCCAAAACTGTGTAGTAAATTGCGCACCTATGTCTGAAATAATGGAGACCGGAACCCCATGAAGTCTTACCACCTCTTGAATATACAACTTAGCATAATCTTCTGCTGAATGGGTAGTCTTTACCAGCAGAAAATTGGCTGATTTTGTCATTCTATCAACAAAAACCCAAATAGAATCATGATGCCTGCGAGAACTTGGTAAACTTGTGATGAAATCCATATTAATCATCTCCCATTTCCATTCCGGAAGTTCTATATTCTGAGCCATACCGCCTGGCTTTTGGTGCTCTACTTTAACTTGTTGGCAATTCGGACACTTAGCAATAAATTCTGCAATGCCCTTCTTCATACTACTCCACCAATAAACTTCTCTCAATTCGCGATACATCTTTGTGGAAGCCGGATAGATGGAATATCTGGAGCTTGAGCCTCCTCCATGATTCTTTCTTGGAGTTGTTCCACCCTTGGTACACACAATCTGCCTTGATACTCAATACATCATCTCCCCCTTGTTCAAAAGCCATTATTTTTTGCTTATGAACATTTGCCTTCAATTCAACCAAAATAGGGTCTTGATCTTGCTTCTCTTTTACGTCTAACACTAATGACGATTCAGCCCCATTCATCACCACTACTCCTCCTTTTGTGGAATCCATTAGGCGAACTCCCAGGGTGCAAGCCTATGCACATCTTTCACTAGCTCTTTCTTATCTTCCTCAAAATGGGCGGTACTACCCATCGACAACCTCCTCAAGGCATAAACAACAACATTAACCTTACCTGGGTGATAAAGAATACTCATGTCATAATCCTTGAGTAATTCTAACCACCTCCTTTTTTCTGAGATTAAGTTCTTTATAAGTAAGCACATACTGAAGACTCTTGTGATCAGTGAATACATCTACATGAACACCATACAAATAATGACGCCATATATTCAAAGCAAATACTACAGCAGCCAACTATAAGTCATGGGTTGGGTAATTCTTCTCATGAACTTTCAACTTTCTGGAGGCATAAGCTATAACCTTGCCATTCTGCATTAATACTCAACCCAAACCAGCTCTAGATGCATCACAATACACCACAAAACCTTGAGTACCTTTTGGTAAGGTCAAAACTGGGCAGTAGTCAACCTCTTTTTCAATTCCTGAAAGCTTTTCTCACAAGCTTCGGACCATTGAAACTTCACTATTTTCTGGGTTAACTTCTTCAAAGGGGATGAAATAGATGAGAACCCCTCTACGAACCTTCTATAATAGCCAGCCAAACCCAAGAAACTCCTAATATCGGTTGGAGATTTGGGTAGTTATTCGAAAATGAAAATAGGTTTCTAGTTTTATAGAACAACGTATCATGTGCACTTTCCTTACGTCCCAAACGTCTCCACAACGTCCTGGGTGTAAGGATTTTGCAAAAAAACAATCGAATCGGTACAAAAATGGGTGGGGGAAGTTGAAAACTCTTTATATGAATCTCGGATTTCGGCACTATTTAAGGGTTATTTTTTTGGAATAATCGTATAATTAGGTTCTAGGGTAGTTAATATACTCTGATCTGCTGAAATTCTATCAAAAATGGGCATTTTGGGATGAATAGGAGCCATGATCGCGCCTATTGTTCGTCCCAAATGAAGGCCGCTCTGGCGAACTTCATCCCACTATGGCAGCCTTCATCATCCCGCTCTGGCGAGATATTTGGCCGTTGTGACGGGACTGGGGAAACAGTAACCGGTCCCACTTTTTAATGTTTTAGATTTTTTTTTCCATTTCGCCCTGCTAGTGTCTAGTCCCATGGAGTTCTAACGTACATCTTTCAATCCTTGCAAGTTTCTCTAAAGGCAAGGTTAAATGAGGACAACTTACCTTTCATTCGGTTCCTCGATGCCACGAGTCGGGAAAGGAATCACGACAATAGAAATACAGGGTTCTACTGCGATAGAGGTTTTGTTTTGCTTAAGCTGGAGGCGAAGGCGCCTGCCTTTTATGCTCGTCTGATAGAGTTCGGATGGACTCCACTAACTGAGGCTCCCCCGAATGCATGCTCCACTTGGGTGAGAAAGTTCTACGCCATCCTGCCCACTGTGTGATGGGATGATCCTCACCCCGTCATCTGTATCCGGGGAGTTGACATCCCATCTTAATGCAACAACAATCAACGAGGCACTAGAGTTGCCTGAGGTTCTGAATACTGAGTACGAGGCTAAGCTACGGGAGATGGACCTGGGTTGGCTGAGGGACACCTTGATTGAGCCTGCGCGTCGGGATCAGGTTATTAGGGCTACTGCCAAGGGCATTACTAACTCAGATTGGTCACCTGATGCTAAGAGGTGGCTACACTTGGTGACTAGGAGGATCCACCCAATAGGCAACCGCTCCGACGTGACCTTTCCTCGGGACTTGGTTGTGGGGTGCGCTGTATATGGCATCAAGTTGAATATGAGGGCGCAGATCATTTCAGAGTGGAAGATGTTCTACCGTGGTAACAAGAAAGTTTTTTTTCCTACCGGGACTTATTAGTGCGCTGTGCAAGCGAGTGGGAGTGCCACTTCTCGACACTAACGAGGTATTACCTATAGATCCCCCCTTTTGACCCTCTTTTGATCAGGTCAGGTTCTGCGTTCAGGAGCAAGAGGAGGGGAATGGGCAGGGCTAGCAGCAGTAAGGCGGTCGTGGACTAGAACGACGAGGTCCCACTCTCAGGTGCATGGGTCAAGGAGGATATGGCGGTCGTTCGGAAGAGGTTGGGGAGTGCCTTTACTAACTTCACCCCGGTTCCACCCAGCACTGCCTTACAGGTCGAGATGCTTCGCCGTGAGCTACACCAAGAGCGGAGGAAGGGTCTGGAGAGGTATCGTCTAATGGTCTGGATATGGAAGACCGTGAGGAATATATTCACTTACGTTGCCCCTGGTCAGGAGTTTCCCTGGGTTGAGAAAGGAGATTTATAGCTCTCTACTTTTATGGACGAGGTGGCGACCGACCTGGTACCTCCGGAGGATCTAGACTCAAACGTTGACACCACCCAGTCAGAGGGTTCTTGATTTGGCTTTCGCCTTTCTTGGGCTTGTAAACTTTAGGACAACTTGGTTTTTATCTTCTTGCCTTTCTTATGTTTTGTAAGCACTAGGATGCTAGATTTTCTGCTTTTTCCATAGTAAATGGTGAATTACTAAGTTTTATAAAGTATTCTCGATTGTTGAACACTAATAGAATTGTAGGGGTTAGCCCGGATGCCATTTGTGGTCCTTATCGGGAAACTTGGAAAACTAGAGATGGCAGGTCGAGGTTCTGCCTCGCCTCATCCCGTTCTGGCGGTCTCGCCCTGGCAGGAATAATTTCGCCCCAGCGGCCAAAACAGAAACTCTCTCTTTTCTAAATTTCACCAAGGTTCCCAGCTTTATCGAACAAACTTCGGATAATCGTGCAAACTAGGAGAAATCATTGACTACTCCAAGTCGAACCCAAGATACACAACCAATTCATTCTTATTAATTCAGCACCACAACCAACACATCCCCAGGATACACCCAGACATTCACACGGTCATTACACAAGCGCAAGATACGTTCAGATCTTCCTCACAAATCACCTCGTGGTTTTGTCTAAACCCTCTCATCGAATCTAGTTATGACCTTCTTTTCCCAATGGTCTTCACAATACTCAAGTCGTTACAACTTGCACAATTTCCATCAATTAGGCCAACACATTGCACATATCAAGGTTTAGACACACATTTATAGTTCACATAACCACATCATCACATTCAAGTAATTACAACTTTCACATTCATAGTTAATTTAGAAAACAAAAAGCACACATTCACAGACTTCAAGTTACAACTCACAGACAAGTCCAAATTCTTAATTAGTTACTTTGTTCCATGGATGACCATTACTGATCATCCATGTATTTACACCGCCCCTAGGGCCAGATACCAATTGGAACCTTCTCAATTCCAATTTACCTTGCTTGTGTTCCTTCAGTTGTGACCACGACATCCGATCCACTTTGTTGAGATACCAATTGCAATCGGGAGATACCAATTGGACCCAACTCATACCACAAGTGACACTTCGCACGAAAGGAGAGAATGAGTGGAACTATTTCCTAGAATGCTTTCTAGCTTCCTGAAGATTAGATGTGGACGTCAACACACCATTCTGCAGGAGTCTAGTCCACATTTTGCTCTTGTACTGGGAGACCGGTAACCTGGGCTCTAATACCAATTTGTCACGACCCAATCCACCGTGCCGTGCGGGCACCTACGTACTACCACCTAAGTAGGAGAACCGTCATATCCCAATAATTTAAAACATGCGGAAAATGAAATAAATGGAAATAAATATACTAACGGAAATTTATAATTAAGAACCTTTAAAACAATTTGGTTAAGACTTGTAAAGTAATTAACACCCCCAAAGATCTAGTCTAAACAGGTACAAGAGCTACTAAGAGTACAAACTGGACATAATAAATAAAAGACACAGCTCCCACCATGCAGAAGGAAAGTAGAAGCTACTGGAGAATTCTTCATCTTCACCTAAGGAAACATCACCAACCTTCATCTAGACTATGTCAAAAGACATAACAAGAGTAGTATCAGTACAAACCACACGTACTGGTAGGCATCATCGGTCAACCCGACGCCCACCACGTAACATAAGAAAACAACTAGTAAGATCATGCAATTAAACCCCTCGCTTCTCCACCTTTCTGGTCAACCTACTTACTAAGTTCTTGATCGTAGCCTAACCATTCTAACACATAGAAAAGTCCCCAAATACAACTAAAAGCATTCCAACTACCCGCTCATGTCAAACCCTTACTTTCTCTTCATATTACCGAGTCATAGCCACATAGTACATTACGTCACTCTTTCTAATCCCTAACCATAAATCCCCTTCTCCAACATGAAATCCACCTAAGCACTTACAACACGTACACTACCCCCACTCCTCGCCATTATAGCACACGACACCCTTACTCGAACAATAACCATTCTTGAAACATTGACTCCCCACCTCTGTATCACCTCTTGGTTGGGTGTGCCCTTTCTGGTTCACTTTTCATCAAGATACGTATCAAGTTTACTCAACATAGAAGAACCATCAAACATAATTTCTCATAACCTTAAAACAACTTTGGGAAATACAACATCAATTATCATTACGAACAATGTACAGTTTCATAATCCTTAAGGCATACAATTATGTCAAATCATTGGTCCTCTCAGGGAACCCAAACCTAAACTGTTAGCATACCGGAACATGGTACCCGAACCAAAGATTATGCTGGAATGTGGCAACTGATCCCATAATTATGCCAGAACGTGGCAACCAATCCCATAATTATGTCGGAACGTGGCAATCGATCCAAGTTAGTGTGTCAAAATGCAACATCCGATCCATAATCACAATCACAATGTATATCATCACAACCATACAACAAGAGTGATTCACAGCATATAATTCTTCTTTCAAGCTTATTTACATTAGGTGTGATCAATAAGCTTCATTCACATTCATGTACGTATTATAATGAAGCAAGAACAAGCCCACAACACACAATCATAAAATAACCACCATCCAAATGAACTACTCATCGACGTCATATAAGCATTAATTCAACCCTAGTTAATCTTAGTTCATCATCTAAGGCTTCTTCCTAGTGTTTAATCATAGTTCGTTCAGTGTACGAAGTCTTACGCATAATTACTACCATTGATTTACATATATTACGCAGTGAGCATAGATTTATGACTACTCAATTCATAAAACCTAGCCTACATGGGCGCCAAGCAGCTGCACAAAGTTTTTGGCTTCGATTCTTGTTTTCAGAATTCGTGATGGTGATCTTGATCGGAAATCCACCACCCATCGACCTCCTTACGCTAGAATTCTCTGCCTCATTCCTCCCCAAGCTTAGAGCATCTTTCTGAGTGTTTTTAGGGTGTTTTACGACTAATTTAGGTATTTTAGGAAAAGGAGGAAACAAGAATATGCGTTATTTAGATTCTGCCTCGCCTATCCTGCCCTGTCGACTAATTTAGGTATTTTAGGAACTTGAGTATTCTTCACTTTTGACTTGTTTTAAGACTTAATCTTGCATACCAATTGATGCAAACTGAGATTAGTATATATTTTTACCTCTTTTACATGTGTAGCTAAAACCCCAATTCTTGGGGTGTGATTTTGTGAATATGGGTTAGATTTGTTGTTGGGTCTTGCTTGTTGATGATTTATTTGTTGTTTAGATGTGATTTCTTTTAGTAGTTGTGGTGGAACTTAATGAAATTGTAGTTGAAAATATGATTTCACCTTTGTCACGCCCCGAGACTACCCCCGAGACGTGGACACGGGACCTAGGACCACAAGTGATCCCAAGCTAACCCTGCTGGCATGATCATGAGCATACTAAAGATAATAAACTGATACGGAAGCTAAATCATAAATAAATGAAAAGATGGG
>JAJOOO010015685.1:0-12129 GCA_029582685.1 Solanum piurae | reverse complement strand
TATCTTTAGAGTTCATGCAGAATAAATTCCACTTCAATATAATAGCCCATAACTCACGTACGACAATCCCTATGCAACAAACTCGATCAACAAAAGCATGCAAGTATTTCGAACCAAACTGAGAACTTGAAACCTCATATAAACTTGGACTCTTCTTAATATGAAGTCTATTCTCTTCAAATTAAATATGGTCTATACATAGATGATAGTAACATTTAATTTAACTAGGCAGTGATATATACCTTCCATTTTTTGTCAATTTACATTTGAACAAATTGAAAGAGATAAAACATTACTTAAAATGCATGTCTATTCCTAATTATCAAAGTATGTAGGAATATTAGCTGGAGGACGAGTAATTAAGTACTCCATAATGTGTGCATAACAGCATAGTATATATCTAATTAATTAGAAAACGTAGAGTGACAAGGAACAAGGTGGGGACCACACCTATGCCACATGGCTAAACCCTAGCCCTCTATAAGTCTCCATGCAAATATAGGCATCAACTACTTCATACACCTAATTAGGAAGGCGTCGTAATTTTGACTGGAGAATTTAGAGCCAAAAATAGCGCATAGGCATTCGTGGTCTCTTCGTAAAATTAGATATTTTATATATATATTTTCTAAGATTTGTATAATTTTATATTTTGGTACCTGTACTAAAAGAAGTCTAAATGGTCCACATGATTAAATGTTGAGCTTTTGATCTTGAGGATTAAAGATCAATTTCCACTTCAATACATTTTACTTGATGCACCCTTATTCGAAAAATCCTAAATTCACCTCTGCCTCAAATCAAATGTAGAATAAAAGATTATTATTCTTTTCGCACGTACCAAATGACAATCAGGAGTATTATTTAAGGATATGATTTCGTCGGGTTTTAATTCCAGTTAAGAATTAAACTGTATAAATAATTATTAGATCCTTCAGCTGTCAATGTGCACTTTTTCTTTGAAAATTATTTAGGAGTTACCAGAGAAGAACCAAGTCTTGAAGCAAATCCAAAATTTGCATGTCAAATTAACGTTACTTTATGAAGAATTTAGTATGCATTATTTTCAACGATTCTTTTCTCTGTCATTTACTAAATTAAACAACGCGTTAAATATGGCCCCCATTTATACATACGTTAGGTACACATTTCTTGGATTATTATAATTTATAACTAATACGGAAACATTTTCATCCAGAAACACTCCAAAAAAGAAATGAAAGTTACATTCTTGAATATTAGCTAAAACAAGAGCAAGCTAGCTATTTTAGTGAATTGGAAAAGGCAAAAATTATGCGATAATTAACCACGATAGTTGAAATTTGGCTCAGGTAAGACGTTAATGGTCAATTAGATGTGATTAATTACTAGAAAAAACTTTGATTAATTGACATGATGAGTAGAAATCTGTGAATATTCGCAAATTAAACAGCAAAGAAACAATGATTCTGGACATTAAACTGGAGTTCATTCTGGATTAGCGCTTTGAAATTATTTCCGACATGGTTGGATCGGAGTTGTTACAGCTACTAATTATTTTCAAATCTCTATTAGGCCGGTTAATTAATTAACAGCCATGTCTAGGCCTTAGGATAATAGCCCTATTAAAAAAATGTTCCAGCCAATATTTAAAAAAAAAAAAAAACATGTTTATTATGATTACGTGGTTGTAATTTTAACAACTTATGAAGAGACCAATCTAAGATCTGGCATCAGTGTGGATTACTCAGAATGAGCATAATTTTACTACCTTTTTGTTTGTTTTTGCGTAGTAAGCATAATTTAAGACGAAAGCAGCAGCTTCAATTGAATTCATAAACCAATACTCGATCGTCATGGCTCTGATACCGTATTTCCATGTAATAAACTTATATAACATACAAGATTATTTTTTTTTATACCAGTTCCATTTATACGATTAGGATAGTATACGTATCCCTTAGGCCTTAGCTAAGATTTTTTTTTTTATCCATTCCATTATATCAAAAAGGACAAAATATCTCAAATTAGAGATTTTTACCTAGCTAATATAATACATTAGATGCAGCTGGCTTACAGTATATATTAATTCCATCACTATATATGCATTGCATGTTTTTAGAAATAGAAAAGTTTAAATAACTCCTACATTCCTAATATAAGGTGGTAATTGCTATTTGCTACTTAAACAAAAATAAATGAACAAACATTAGTAATTAAATTTCAATGGGCGGCAAATTAAAATTAATTTTCACTATGGATGTCAATTTATTGTTTGTTATTGGTGTTGAAAATGGGCCAATCCAACTAGTTATTACGTACTTAAAAGATAACCTGTTCAACGGGGAGTTTGAATTGCCTCCTCCACAGGGATACTATACATACATGACATACTATATTATTTGTCTATATTCATTTTATGCTATTATATTCAAATTAATACCTACATTTTTTTTTGTGATGTTGTTGGACGTGGATGGTGTAAATTTCACACAGCTCAAGTCCACTTGACTTGTGGGGGATTACTAAAACTGACTATATAATGTACACCAGTTTGTCGACTTTTATATATTGCATGCAACGTACTATATATGATGGGTTCAATGAACAAATTTCATCTTAACGTACTAATGATTGATTTATTGTCAGTTTAATTTATTGCGTTGACATTGATATTATATATGTGCTTCATATATACTATTAGTATTGTGTATCATTTCTTCGACTCTTAATTCTCGGATGGCTCCAATGTCAGAAAGTCGCTCTAACTTTACTTATGTTTGGGTATTAATAGCTCGGAGTATTATTTGGTATTATGACAAGAAATTTAGGATAATTCATACTTAACAAATCTTTCTATTGTCCTGAATTTCTGACAAATAAATTTGCTCCACTTTCTTTACATAATTTTCAACGATTTGCATCTCTTTTTCATAATCTTCTCTGCAAAATCTATGTCTCGACACAAAGAACATCTCTGAAAATATTTCTTCAACAAAAAAATCTTCATAACTGTCAAATAGGTTGCGACTAGAACTTAATCCGCCAAGATGAACACCCGTTTTAACATGGCTCCATCATTGAACCATTGAACCCGAATCTGATACCACTTAGGACCACAATAATCCGGTGTCATAGAGAAGCTAGCAAAGCAAATCTCGAAAGACCATGAGTAAAAAGACAAATAAGAAATATATCAAAAGAATTGAACTATCAAAGCACCGTCTTTACCTTTTTTTTGGTCTTTGGGAGAAATTAATTAAGTGTAACTCTTGGAAGATACATATATCAAATCATGAAATCGTGATTCATGAACTAGGTGCTAATTTGAATTAAAAAGTTAATTCTATTCACTCCTAGACTTATCTAGGTGAAGATATGGCACATGAGACTAACTCAACCTCAATAGCTGGCTCATGAGGGGAGGTTTGTCCAAGTCCATATAAGGAGACCAAATTTCCTATCCTCTACCGATGTGGGATTTCTTAACAATCTCCCACGTAAAAACGACAAACTACTATATTATAATTAACATTTTTTAAGTAGTAGTAATAATTATCTCTGTTCGTTTTAATCCATGTGTACATTTTGTTTGGGTATATTCTAAACAGAATAACAAATTTTTTATACTTGGAAATAATGTAATTTAAAATTTTTATTTTATTGTATAAATGAGATACTTTTTATAATTGCACTAATTTTTTCTTTTAACTTTGTACTCAGTCAAACCCTTTGTCATAAAAGAGTTGATGACACCAATTGATTCGTGCATTTCTTCTCGAAATTTAACGTGAAATCAAAGGCAAATAATGGCTGCAACTAAACCAAAATTTGCCTTTTTGAAGATTATTTTCTTACTCCATGTTGCAAAAAGATACCTAATATTTAATTTTCTTTACCAAATTGTCTCGATAGTTTTGTCCACTTTACTTTCTCTTCTTACTTGTTGTGACTTTTGAATTATAATACTACTTCTAATTTAGCTTGCATTAGAGTACTCTTATATA
Source organism: Solanum piurae (assembly GCA_029582685.1). Taxonomy (NCBI): domain Eukaryota; kingdom Viridiplantae; phylum Streptophyta; class Magnoliopsida; order Solanales; family Solanaceae; genus Solanum; species Solanum piurae. The sequence continues at coordinate 8,143 of JAJOOO010015685.1, read as the reverse complement.
ATTATCCATTAATTATCTTCACTTTTATACCAACTTCACTTTAGATTGTTCTACTATTTTCATCTTTGCTCCAATATTTCTGCTTTATGAATATATATATATATTATTTTATTTTATTTTTTAAACCCTCCCTAGAAGCTCCCACTCCTTTTGCTCCCTTGGTGACTCGAACTCGCAACCTTCGGGTTGGAAGTGAGGGGTGCTTACCATCCAAGCAACTCCCTCTCGTCCTGCTTTATGAATATTTAACATATCCTATATAAATATTAGGGATAATAAGGGTTTGAAAAATATCCCAACTTTGGTCGGATTTGTTGTTGCGAGACTAAACTTTCATGAGGACCTATTACCTCTCTAGACTATTTAATACCGTATTTTAAACATATATATTTGCCCACGTGGACATAAAAAATAATGCAAAATTATAAATAGTAATGTGTTCATGTGGGCACATATATACCTTTAAAATACACTATTAAATAGTCCAGGGGGTAAAACATACGGTATTAAATAGTCTAGGGAGGTAATAGGTCCTTATGAAAGTTTAATATCGTAACAACAAATCCGACCAAAGTTAGAATATTTTTCAGACCCTTATCCCTAAATATTATAAATTCCTAAACTTATTGATACCAGTGGTTTCATTAACGTGCCCATAGTTTAGAGATATTTTAGTGACAAATTAATAAATGATGTAGTTATTTGTTAATATTTGGTCTCTCACCTACCAAGATTTGTGGACCAAGATGAATGTTAAGGTTTGAGTTTAAGTGGATGTGACTGGCAAGCTCTAATTGATTTACTTTACTAATTAAGTGGCCAGCTATCTTTTAATAGTATCGCTATTATTTATCAATAATAATATAATCGTTGCTATATTATATTTAGTGAAATATGAATATTTATAATTAATATTTTATTTAAATACATTGTTAAAGATTTAAGCGATTATGAATATATGAGTTTAACTCAATTACCAATAAATACTTTTAAAATGAAAATCTATTGCCACAAAATATTTCTTTTTTATTGCAGCGGACCCCAGTCAATGTACAAAGTTTCAAATTCCTGTCTGCCTTTAATAGGTGAATACAAAGAAATCCCTACTCGATCGGTAAGTGTACAGAGTTATATATATTATTTTTTGACTCCTAAATAATTTGTCATCTTCATTCAATGAATATATTCATGCATGTTAATCATTCTTGTATTGCTTAACAAAATAATTTATACAAGGGAAGGAATATCAATTTGATGAATAATTAATCTTCTTTATTGATTATTTATAAATTGAATAGAAGAAATGACTTTTTCAAATTATCTTTAGGCGTAAGAATAAAGATTTCTCCTAACATAAAATTAAAAACAAATTTGTAAAAACTACGTAATCACAGTTAAAAAGATTTAAAATATAATATACACTACATTTTGTGATGCACTTTCTTCATGTGAAAAGTTGTTGTGGGGTCTAAAATTATTTTCCTTTTCTTTACCCTTTATTGTATTGTTATAATATAATCTTGTTTTACTGTATCCATGAGTTTTTGAGGAACACTGAAAATATGATTACATTTAAATTGACTTAAGAACAAATTTCATTGAATCTGACTCCTATATGTGTCAATCTCAAGAACAAAATCATACTAAATTGCAAAAACATATCACTCTTTTTCACATTAATCTGGTCGGGTACGGGAAATAATTAATTGTGGAACTATAAGTCCTAATCATAGTTGATGAAGCTCATGGTTCTTACAATAATCTGTATTATTGCTTAGTGTATCTATCAGAAAGATTCTTTTCAAGGATTTGGTCTCTCCTAATGTGTGTTAATTTTTGAAGTGATGGTACACGAATTTATCAATAATATATATTTTGTTGTCAAGGTTATATATGGTTGAAAGAGCAACTATTTAGTAAACATAAAAATCATATTTGTATGTTATAGCTATAGTTTGCCGCTCCATAGTAAATTTTGTCAATAATATATATTTTGTTGCTATGGAGCATCAGATTGTATAAATTGCTGCTGGGGCATCAGATTTGTATAAAATCGCTGGGGCATCAGATTTGTATAAAATCGCTGGCAGCCTCTCATTTGTATAAATCGTTGGCAGTCTCTCGTTTGTATAAATTGATGGCAGCCTCTCAATTCATTTTTATGTGTTTGTATATCTGCATAAAATTTGAATTTGTATACAATTGTATCGAAATAAAACGTTTGTATATCAAATCTCTCTCTCTCGCGCGCTTTATACAAACACACATTATACATTGTATTTTGTATAATATGTGTTTGTATAAAGCGAGAAAGAGAGAGAGACAAAAGAGAATTGGGCAGGGGAAAAGAACTCGAGAATGAACTAATGCCCTGTTCAGGTATCTCGATTGAAATCCTTTTGTATTGTATAATTATAAGTGTATAGAACGAAGATATATGTATTTGCATGTGTATATACAATTTTCTCTCGCTTTATACAAACAGAAACGCAATTTATACATTTGTGTTTGTATAAAGTGAGAGAGGCGAGGGAGAGACTGGCGAGCGAGAGATGGAGAGTGGTGAGCGATATTTTCATGGAGAGAAGCGAATGACAACAATTTTCTACGGGTTACAATTAAATCAAACTGTGGTTATAAACATTTAATTTGAATTAATAGTTTGTTATTATATACAATTTTTCCTAGTTGGAATTTGGACATTATTGAACTAACGATTCAATATTAATTTTTGATCCTAAGGGAAGTCTCGGGATGGGGCTACGATAAGATTGTTTCATTGTGAGTTGTGACTAGTAAGTTATTGATTCAAGCTGTGAAAGCAGTCGCTTGTTGAGAGGTAACGTTACATACACTAGACTTAATGTGGTGAAATCTTTTTTTCATCATAGCCATAGGAAAAAATGAGTATTGAAACTCCATTACCATGGATGTGTGTGGTGTGAAGTACTAATAGCTTGCCTTTTTGTTGTGATCTTAGTTTTATTTTTGTTTCTTCCTTGTTGAATGAAGATATTGGATGTTTTGACTTTTCATATCTTAATTTTGTCACACACAAGAATAAAACAATTTCTCAAATACACGTCACCTATTTAATTAAAATGATTGTCAATTTCTACGGTTCAATTATCAAATACTATATTATTGCTGGCTTAAATAATTTGAACGTACTATTTTGTCATTTTCAGTAGTTTATAGTATTGCAATTATCGTATTTAAAATCTGAATGATTAAAATTCAGACATATAAAATAGATCGATTTAATAATTGAGATCTAAATAATTAAGATTAAGACCTTAATTAAGTGTGAATAATTAAAACCTTATTCTATAATATGTCTACTTGCAGAAAAATATGCCCATGCTTGTAATTGTTTAGATTAATTCAGCTAATAATTAAGAATTTCTGGCGATAACCATTATATATCGAAGGAGAACTAATGTTGATAAAATTGCTCTTGGGAAAATTGTATGAAATAACAAATTACTAATTCAAATTAAATGTTATAGCCATAATTTATTTTATTTGTAATTTGCAGCAAACATTCCATTTTTTTGCCATCTGATTCGGTATACAATTAGCCATTTTCGGTATACAATTAGGCATTTTATACATTTCGATATAAAATGTATAAAATACGTTTGTGTTTGTATAAAGCGAAAGAAAAGTGTATATACAAATACAAATACATATATTTTCGTCATATACGCTTATAATTATATAAATACAGATCTTATTATACAAATTACAATGTATAAATAAATTTATACAAAACTGAACAAATTTTATAAAATTGGATATATCTAGCGAATTATACAAATCAAAAGCTCCATAGCAAACATAAAATTTGCTATGGAGCGCAATTATGCAAACTATAGTTATAACATACAATTATGATTTTTATGTTTGTTATACGTGAAAGTTGCTCATAATAATTTATAATTATTTTTGAGGTGGCCTTTTCATTTTTTTTAAAATTATTCGTATTTTTGTTTAAAAACTTAATGATATCACCAGGGGCATAAATAGTGCTATTTATGAAAACTCCCCCTATTATGATTTTGTTTGAATCATTGGGCTGCTGAACAGGCCCGATTTAGTTTTCAGCCCGGAGTTAGTTGGACAGTTTAGTTCTCAAGTCTTGTAAATAATCAGGAGTGGGGTTATTTCGACTTCGCCACTATTTCGTTTTTAATTCTTGTGTCACGGATAATCATATTAGTGCTTTATAGATATAGTTTTGTTATTTGCTCTCTATAGCTATATTTTGTTTGCTATGGAGCCTCTGATTTGTATAAATCGTGACGCCAATTCGTTTGTGTCTATGAAAATTGTGTTTGTATATTTACTTCAATTTGTATATGTATATGTTCTTTGTGTTAAACTTGTCAATTATATATATATGTGTGTGTGTGTGTGGAATCTTTGTACAAATACATTTTTTTTATTGGTTTCATTTGTATATGTATATGTTCTATATGTTAGGCTTGTCAATTGTATATGTATACTTATATATATAATTATAATTTGTGTATAAATAAAATTTTGTATTAGCTGTAAATTATATATGTTTATGTTTTTTGTGTTACGCTTGTCAATTATATATATATATATATATATATATATATTATTTGTTGAATCTGTATATAAATACAATTTTTTATTAGCTGTTATTTGTATATGTATGTGTTTTTTGTGTTAGGCTTGTCAATTGTATATGTATACAATAAGTCTTAGTTGAATGGCAAGAAAACTAAACATTAGATAAACAGTAGCGATAACATTTAAATGTTTGCGATTATGAACAAATTTCCTAAATTTATTTCGCAAAACATAAATTTATAATTGGGATAATTAAAATTTTATTAACCAGAATTAGCACAATTTTCATTATTATTTCAATTAGCCAGTCAGCTATCTTAATTTTAACACATTAGCCAGCGTAGGAAATTTCCAACTCCCTTCTAATTACTTTCTTGGAACCTTCCTTTCGTCATACACAGAAGAAAATAACTAATCCTGTCCACTTTTATTTGTTATATTATATTTTTCGAAAGTCAATTTGATTAATTTTCAAAGTTAAATTAGATTACATTAATTCAATATTTTAAACAAATAATTTAGAACTATACGAAAAATACTGTAAATTGCATTTGTTTTCATATCAATATGACGAAAAAACACATCCTAATATAACCGTCAAAGTTTTTATAGTTTGACTCTTAAAAAGGAAACTAGGACAACTAAAAGTGGACGGTGATAGTAGCTAGGAAGTAAAACATGATTTGCTTTCTTCCAACTCCTTTAAACTTCCCTTCTCATGCTGTTCCAATTTTGGCATCACTACTAGTCTATTGTTATGCTATTTTCGCCATTGAAGAAAAACATAGGAGGAAAACGTGAATCATTTTTATAATTTGATATGTCGTAAACGTGATTCGTTTTGAGTGAATATTATATCAAAAGAATCGATACATCTAGAGGAGTTCATATCTAAAGTTTTGAATTGTTGGCTGGGATTGAAAAAGTTGACCAACAATGCATACTTTATTGCATCAGCAATATATATAGATGTATATACATCTCTGATCTATACACAAATATACATTATTTATATAATATTGATACATTATATATACATATGACCATTTTATTGAAAATAATTTTTGTTGTCGGTTTATATTGCTAATTTGAGGCTATTTTTAATGTAAATGAAAACTTGACTATATTTGGTGCAAATAAAATTACTTTATATGAAATTATTCCTTTAAATTTTTGCATTACAATATCCACAAGTTATGTTCTACGTCCTTAAAGAGTTTATGTTTCAACAGACACAAGTTTAATTGTTAAGGACAAAAATTAAAGATCAATCCATTTAAACGAAAAAAAATTTAAAGACCAATGACTAATTGGGCAATTAAATGCTCAGGAGGAATTGGCGAACGAAGGGATGACTCATATTTTCTCCATCTAAAATTCGATCATGTGTAAATCAACGATCACGAAAACTTCTCTACTACTACCTTTCGATCAAGTAAATTCCACTAATATTTCAGTTTTTTCTATATGATGATAAATAAATTGTTTATCATAGTGCAGCTAATTTTGGTAACATCTTATTATTATTATTAGGGATAAGGCACAAGTACCCCTTAGACTATGATCAAAATTTCAGAGACAAATCTTAACTAAACTAAGGTCCTATTACCCCTGAACTTATTTTTTTTGTAATTTTGTACACCTTTTGTCTTACATGGCACACTCCATGACTCCACGCAATTGAGGCGCGTGGGAGATATTTGGATGCCACGTAAGTCAAAAGATGCACAAAATTACAAAAAAAAATGGGTTCAGGGAATAATAAAACCTTAGTTTAGTTAAGGTGTGTCTGTGAGATTTCAATCATAGTCTAGAGGATACTTGTACATTTTCCCTTATTATTATTATTATTATTATTAGATGTTAACTGCATAGTGCTTCTGATAAGATTCGAGTCAATAAAAACAATCGATACTTCAAAAAATGGATCATAGCTATGAAAATTAATTAGGACTTGAAAGTTTAACCTACCGTTGGATTGCATGTAATCAACTGTCAGCAGTGGTCATTTATGTTAAAATGAAATGAAATAGTAATATTTAATTTCACTATTCAAAATTGAGTGTCATGTGCATCCCTTTGCTTTTACTACAAGGCTTAAAAAAATGAATTTAAAATAAAGAATGTGCCTAGTAAGATGAAAATTTAAAAGGAATAGAGGCTATAAAATTTTGAGCAAATATATGTATTGAAAAAATAAATCGGAATCAAAAACTTGTGTTACAATTTTAATCCACCGTTCATTTTAATTTATCAATTATATTAAAAATATATTTTCACTTTTACTAATTATTTTTTATATATTAAGAGACTTTTTTCTTCACATTTTTTTTTAAAAAAAAAATTACTTATTTTTAAGTTTTTTCTCAAAATCTAAAACAATACGTCAATGAATATGATTATTATGTTAAAATTTTCATATTAATCATTAAAATAGAAAGAATATTTTTAAAATATAGAAAATGATACCGTATCAACATAAATTGAGCCTGAAATATATAGAAAATCTTATTTGGAGTGTCACCTTAAATGACCCTTACTAAATATGTCATTCAAATTTAATGAAAACTCTAATATGAAATCCGATCATCAAATGAAAAACTAAAAAAAGAAAAAAGGAAAATTTTCAAAATGATACCAGCAAGTCAGCAACGGCACAACCCATAGCACTAGGAGTAATTATCACGACAAAAACAAAGAAAAAAGAAGACGTGAAGTCAACGTTCGACCCACTCCCTTCTCCGCGCATTTGCTTAAGCTTAATTCCATTGTATGTATTTGGTAATAACATCACTTTTTTGGGCCCGACTCATAATTTGACCTCAAATGGCATGGCAACAGCTCACCATTACTCTCGTGAGCCTCTCTTTGATCTCTCTGTTGATACGTTACGGCGTCGCTTCCGGTTTCCGAATTTCTGATGTTTCCAATATCAGCTCCGGTTTCCTCCCTTCGCCGGCCGACGGCAGCCGTCACACAACCATGTTACTTCCGCTCTTTCCTCCGAAAGACACTTCTCGCCGTGCTGAAATCTCCCGTCGGTACCTCCAGAAAAGTCCTGTCAGTGCTCGCATGTCTCTCCATGATGATCTCCTTATCAATGGGTTCGAATTCGTAGCTATTGCTCAGAATTTAAATTAGAAACTGTTACTAACTGTTTTGGTTGCTGATTTCTCAACTTTTGATGCAGATACTATACAACTCATATTTGGATTGGAACACCACCGCAGAAGTTTGCTCTTATTGTTGATACAGGGAGTACTGTTACTTATGTTCCTTGCTCTTCATGTAAAAAGTGTGGCAACCATCAGGTTGGTTCATCTCTCAACTATCTCTTTGTGATTTTGTTTTCTCTTTCCTTTTTCTGGGTAAATAGTTAAAGTTACAGATTTATCTTAATTTTCCAGTTATGTGATTTGATAGCTCAGTAATTTCATAAACGATTATTAAAGAGACGTGCTATGTTAGGCGAAGCCACGATTTGAAGGTTTCGGGTGCACCAATATTATCTTAGCTTGAATATAAGCTCTAAGCTAAACTT